>VZTZ01030475.1:1319888-1546099 GCA_013400955.1 Drymodes brunneopygia | reverse complement strand
AAAAAGAAACCTAAAAGAAATTCAAACAGTTTGAGATCATAAAAAAATAGACTAAACCATATGTTAGGAATAACTGTAAAGCTTCAGATCCTTTGAGATTCAGAAATTCAAGCATTCAAAGTTTCATATACTAATTTGAACACTTCTGCAAATTTGGAAATCTCATGAGGACAAGATTTCATGAGATATTCTGTTATGTTTTCCAGTTTGGTTAGACATATGGCACAGCATGAACAGCTCTCCTTCCAGTGTTTGGTTTCTGTTACTCAGCCATGAAATACACAGTAAAATGATACTTTCTCCAAACTGCAATATTTAAAAAATGTTTTATTCTAATTCCATTTGTGCTTTGGGGTCTGATCTGGTTTTGTTTTCCATGTGGAAAGACTAATGAATTGTAGCATGGGATGTGCATAACCCAAGATGTTTCATCTTTAAGCAATATCTGTCATTGCAGGTCACTGATGTTACACATTTGCAGAAGAGGAGAGTTTGCCACTATGCAGAACAATTCCTTTATCTTTCCCTGAAAGGTCTTACTTGTAACTCTGTTATTTTTAACCCAAATGATTAAGGATCAACATGCCTCAGGCTACTTGCTTCCTTCTGTCCATCCTGAAGTTTCAAATGGCTGAGTGATTTCCAAGAATGAAGCAAGGAAAGGAACAATTGACCCATTGAGGCCAGTGAAGATACAATATTCTGCACCTTGCTCTGCTTTGTGGCAGCATTAGTATATTAGTTACATTTAGTAAATGCACTGAATTCTGCTTCAAAGTCAATTAATTCTAAGCAAAAAATGGCATCTTTGACACCCTTACAATATTCACATCCCTTGCTTATTGTTGGGTCCATGCTTCAAAGTATTGTATTAATGCAGCTTCTCAATAAAAAGGTTGGAAGAACTTCTCAATAGGGACACAACTATATGTATGGCCTTTATCCTTGTCTCAAAAACATGATCTAAATAATTTTGTAAGCCTTTTTTTTTTTAATTAGATGAGCCCAAGGTATACCTCTAATATGGGAAATTTCATCTTTTTACTAAAATTTAAAAAACTGTGAGCACTTGTAACATGGTTTTTTAACTGACAGTGTTGAACCATTGTTACTACATTTACAGATATTGCTATGGTGGGTAGTGCCAGAATATGGAAAAACCTACACAGCATCTAATTTTAATTCTTTCATAGCAAAAACCATCAAACATATCCTAGCTAATAGTAATTATTTCACTTATGCATATTGAGTAAAGTCTCTCATACCACACTAGACAGTACAAATATTTCTCAAATCCTTTTCATAAATGTACATTTTCTCTTTCTAAAAGAATACTTTCTTTTTTCCTAAAAGTATTTTTATTAAAATAATAGAAGATTAAAAATAAAAATACCCTTGGGTATTTCCTTTCATGTAAACCTGTAGTTCAGTTTTGCTTGAAGGGATTTCTAGCAGCACTGCCTGTTCTTGGCCTCACCTTGAGAAGCTGTCAGATTCTCACTTGCTAAATGTTCTCAGAGGTCTCTCAGCTTGTTAGTGCATTGTGTGACTTCACAGGTCTAGCTTTTGCAGTGACTGCAGACACCATCGTGTCTGTAAATCCCATGTCATGCTTAAATACTTAGGGAGTACCCATGAACTGCTGAACCTGTGATTACAGCTTCCTCCTCCATCCAGAGATTGTCTATGAGAGAGCTCATATTTGGTGTTTCTGTGATAGCTAAGTGGAAAGCAACCCACAGAGGCTCTGCTTCAAAGACCTTTCTGAGCAGAAGAATCCTCTTCTCTCCCATATGGCATCTCCAAGTACATTTTCCTGGAGCCAGTTTAAACTCTGCCTTAAGGAGTCCTTACACTGGTGGAAACTCTGCACCACCCTCCATGGTCTGCATCTGTGAGATGTATGCTTCTATGATGTGTAAACATATCTTATTCCAAAGGACTAAAAAGAGGCTTTAAACCATTTTTTTGAGCTGCCTGGGAGCAGATGAAAAGTCTTAATGGGAATGGCATAGGCATGGTCCAGTGGAGGAGCTTTGAATGAATGGTGCCACTTTATTATGAGCCATTGTTAAAAAAGGGACATGCCTGAGTCTCTGCAAGGTTTAATTATATAAAATATGAAGGATATGAGAGATATTTCTACACCTTGCCCCTTCAAGGATCAGTTTGTCAGTAAGGGGGTGATATACTCCCCAACAGAGAAAAAACTAAGACGTATAGACTAAATGCAATTTGGGTGCCATAATCCTATGAAGTATTCACATACCAATATATGGAGAGGTAAGAATTTTTGAAAGTCTTCTGTCTCACTTAGCTCACTTCTTTCCTCCTTTGAGAGCACAACCCACATGTACAGAGGTTCAGGAAGATCTAGAGAATGTCCACAGTGAATGCTCATTTTCAGTTACCTTTAAATAAAAAGACTTACATAACAGACAGCAGGATGTAGTTGGAAGGCATAGCTATAGGAAGGCATCTTCATCCCTAATATTATATGAATAAAGACACGCAGCATCATGTATACTAATTCTATATTTATTACAAAAACTGGATGCCTTGCCTTTTCAATGTACTTTCCAAATCATCCCTGCATTTCTTTCAATTCATTTGAAAAGTGTGCCATTATTTCAAATAGAAAAACAATACAAAAGTTTAAAACCCAGCAAGCTCAAACAAAAACAGATGAAACAGACATATAATCTTGTTTTTTGGACTTAAATCTATCCATTTTTCCTGAGACCCATAAGCTGGAATCTTTTCTGGTTTAAAGTTCTCATAATTTTTTCCTGTACCCTGGCCCCCAATACCTCTTTTCCCGAAAGATTTGAGTGAACTCACATTTTCTGCCTTACATTAAATTCCATATAAACTTCCCCATTGTTAAATGAACTGTAAGCCAGCAAGGTACTGAATTAGAGACTACTTTTTCCTGGCAGAGCACACAATATAGCGTTCAGCATGAAATTAGCACACATTCTTTAACTGAATTATTAGATAAGGCTAACTTGTTGATTTGTTGCTCCCCAATCTTCTTACTGTCTCCTAAAACTTAAATGGACTAAAATGATCAGTCTGGAGTAATATCTTTCAACAATGAGAATGAGAAGAAAAAGGGAATATTCATAGATAAAAATATCTTTTTCTTTCTTTCTTTTTTTCTTTTTCTTTCTTTCTTTTTTTCTTTTTCTTTCTTTCTTTCTTTCTTTCTTTCTTTCTTTCTCAATGGTGCAATCATACATTGGTCACTGTTGTGGTTAACATCAGCAGCTTTGCTGGGGACCTTCAAATGAAACTCAGGGAAAAAGTAAACATAGATAAAATTGCTATGCATTACTTTGTGATGCAGAGCTATACATCATTCATGATATCTTTATAATGCAATACTATTTCGATGTTTCAGCCTGGAAAGGAGCCCAAGTGTTTCCAGGCACACTAAGGGCACATGAAATTATGATCGGGGACCATATTTAAACCACCTACTCTAAATGCCTAATTTAGGCATTGCTACTAATATACTGTTTAAATTTAAGAGTGAGATGAGTGATCCAGGCCTGCCAGATCTTGCCTCCACTACAGCTGGTGGGAAAGAAGTAGCTGTGACTCCTAATTTGAGCACTGGAGGTGGGATTCATCTCACCTAACTTCTCACACAGGAAAAATAGTTGTTTAAATCTGAGCTGGCAGCCCTTCTTTCAGTGGAGAGATGGTGACACCTCCACAGTGTCTCTCCTGCTGTCACCTGTTTCAGAAAGGGCTGAACTTTTCTCTAGCAGTCCTTTTCCCTATTTGATAAGCTTAGACTTGGGCAAGTCACTTCTGCATACATGATCTGAGCTGACTACCCTTTTGGTGGTGAGTGTGAGCAGGAAGGCATGGCCACACCTTGCCACCAGCTCCACAGGGTGCTGAGTCTGTGCCAGGGAGCTGCAGGGTCTGGTCTGCAGGAGCAAGGGAGCCAGGAATTGGGGTGACAGCCAAGCTGGAAAGACAGGACCTAGCTGGTCCCAGACAATTTAAAAATGAGATGAAAACAAAACTTAATGAATAGATGCATGAATTTTAAATGACAATTTTAATCCAGTCATTCACATTTTTCATGTAAGGAGAATTTTCTCTATTAATAGAACATTTCTGCTGGAAGTCCTGCCACTTTTGCCAAGTATTAGGAAAACTCCTGCTTATGTGAATCATTTGTAACCTTGTCATCAACTTTCACTAGAAGATTAAAATGCAAGGTTGTGAGAAGTCTGCCAAAGCTAACAAACTTTCCCTGGAGATGTTATGACGAAGATGCACTCTGAATAAATAATATTGTCCACTTGTGACATGTCCAGCCCTGGATCAGCATCTGGGCTCTGCCCCACATCTGCTCCCAGACAGCACTGCTTGGCTATGAATGAGCAGGGACATGATGCCAGATTCCCTTCTCCTACAAATCTAACTGTATTTAGAAATTCATGGTGAATGAACTGATTGAACAATTTTCCTACATTCCCTAGTGATGTTTGACCTCACACGCGTGTGAACAAAGTTTCTGGGAGACGAAATTTTAGGGAAAATCAAAGAATTGTGCATTCTTTCTGAAACAGACTTGTGATCTCATGGTAAATGTAAGCAGGCAAGTCCTGAGTGTCAATTTCTTCCTCCAATATCTACCATGACTTTAATCTCACATGGGCTCCCTTTGCTCTTGCTGATTCCCAGATTTTAGGTTCTACTTTGAACAAACCAGTTCACGTATTACAACTTGCTGGAGCCTACAGTTTTTGCATCCAATAGTATCAGTCATACATAAACAAGAAATTTAATGAATAATGATAAATTCAATAAAAATGTAAACAAAGTGTAAAGCACTAAACTGGAACCAAATAAATCAGCATTAAAGAAAAAGAATGTGAAAGCAGAAAAGAGTAACATCCAAACCCCATAAATCACAAATTACCTTTATGTCTATCACATTTGTACTTTAATGTTCACTTGAATTAGGTTCTGAATTCCTGGAAAGAGAGAGTGGAAGGAATAACCTATGTCATCTTAGGGAAGAATTCTACATAATTTTCCATGCTATGAATGAGCTTTCTTCCAAGCTGCTGAAATAGAATATCTCAATTACTTAATAATAAGAAAGAATAAGAAGATAATCTGGAAGAAGGATTTTGAGACCTTCATTTTATGAATCACATTTTGGATTTCTGGTATGTCTCTTGTTTTGTACTTGCAAGTATTTTGATGGCCAATGAGATTGTGGCTTGTCATTTCAGAGACTTCACAATCAAATACCTATTTTCAACTTTAAGATAATCCTTAATCAGATATTTTCTCTAGGCTGGTGGATATTCCCCTTCTCATTTGAGTGTAAAATTTTGGCTGGATAAATAAACAAAATATTTCTTCTAGTACTCTGTGGAAATGATGGATTGAAAATTTTACAGTTAAGAGACACTCCATTTTTCTTACTTTAAAAACTTGTATTCTATAATTTCTGATTGTTTTTTTATAATGTGCATGTGGGTATTTAAAAAGTGCTAACACTGTTAGGCACCTCAATGTATTATACTTGTGTTCATTTAATCCTTCACTAAAATTACAAATGAAAAGTCTAACTATAAAAACTTACAATTTAGTTGACTTCAGTTGGCCTGTTTTGCTCACAGGGTACAAACAAAGGTACTGTCTTGTCTGCAAAGCCCTCGCTCCCTGAGGAACTGTGGTAGTCACTTAAAATCTGGATCCTTCGTTGGCAGATTTGGAGTAAAATTCTTACTTTGCTCTGTGTGATGTCACTGATAATATTTTATGCTGAGAGGCAGCTTCTGAAAACATTTCTTGATTAGCCATAGTTGTCATTATCTCCTGTTCCAAATGTATGGGTGACAGTGACTTAAGTGAAATCTGAAGGCTCAGTCTGGTCCTATCTCATCACTAAAGCTGTCATTCACATGCACTGTGGAGAAACCACACTCTCCAGATGCAGCACAATTGCAAATTGCTGTGAATTTGCCTCTTGGTGAAGGTAAAGAAACTTATGACAGCTGCAGTTCTTTGATCCCAATCTCTGACCATAAGATAACAACTTCTAACCTTGGGGCTGCAATAGCATATTTCAAGCTAAAAAACTATGTAGAGCCTCATTAAACTTTGGGAAGCTCTATACAAGCACAGCTCTCAGCCTGATGTCTGCACATTTTGAACACAGTCTGTAGAAGGCCCCTTTTCAGAAACATAGTCTGTTGTAAATCAGAGTAATAAAAATATAGCCTGACATCTAGAATTAGCTCATCCTGAATGGCACTGAACATCTGTTAGGAGAGGTAGAAGAGGTAACAAGTAGATGCAGCACTTTGTGCAGCAGTTTCTGGTTTCTGCTCCCAGATCTTTCAGAAATGCTTCCAAAGAACTTTTTGAGGATTTTGGGGTGTCTACTACCATTGGGAAATGGTGGCAACACTGAGCTGAGTTGGCTAGCAAGCTCTGATCCCTTCTAACAAGCTCTGTCAGATGTTCTTAATCAAAGGTGCTTTCCTGTTTGCTGCTAATTCCTGGTTTTGGAGAGCCAAGCACACTCCCAGGAGGTGCTAAGGAGAGTCCTCTATAATTGTCTATGCAGAAACAGGCACAGAAATGTGGAGGAAGCTCTGCTGGACACAGTGTGTGGGTGTGCTGATGGTGATGCATGTGACGTGCTAAAGAGCATGGTCCCCACTGACTGCTGGAATTCTTCCTGGTGTGCCAGAGTTGGACTCAAACTGAGCTCCCAAGGGAGGATGCAGCCCTGAGTTCTGGGGTTCCTGGGATGGCAATGTACTTCCTTGGGGCAGGAAGGATGTGCTCCTTGCCTGCAGGAGATGTGCACTGGGGAAAGGGCTGTGCACTCAAGTAAAGCAGCTGTGGGAGGAGGTCACCAGGCAGTGCAGCAACAGAGGAGGTGAGAAAAACACTGACTGAGTCTTCTTCACAAGTGCAAAGATCTAACTGCATTGAGTGAGGAGTAGACCGAGACTGGTCTTACTATAGATTTCCATGATGGTAAAGATTAGAATCCATTGGCTTCTCATACTGGGAGGATAACTGCTCCCCTATCTGCAAGTCTGCAGCCACAGTGTGGGTTCAGTGCCCAGGTCACACTTGAAGGGCTGAGAGCTGGGTCCAGGGAAGCCTCTGAGCAGGCTGGGCCTGAGACTGATGCAGCAGCATCAGGAGGAAGCAGAAGTGTGAGCTGTGGGAAACTCCCTGCTGCCAGGGATGGACACCAACATCTCCTGGTCTGACCTGGTGTCTAGGGATGTCTGTAGCTTGCCAGGAATTTGGATCCAGGGCACCAGGTTGCCGATCTGACCCTCAGATTATCCCCTGCTGCTGCTCTTCTCTGTGGGCACCAGTACTTGTAGAGGAAACCCAAACTGTAGCAAGCATGACGTTGCATTTGAGGTGAAAGCCAAGGGCCCAGGGGCCCAGCTAGCATCTCCTTGATTCTTCCAGTGAGAAAGAAGGACTTGATGGAAAATGAATGGATCCCATGGGTCAACAAACTATTGCATAGCCAGTGTTGACAATAGGGATCCTCTTTTACAAGCTTGGGATCCTCTCTGAGATAAAAATATCATCCATATGACCAGTTGCAGCAAGTATCGAGGGGTAAATGATCTTTGTCAAGAGGCTGGGCAGCCTGGGGAGGAGGGCTTTAAATCAGGAATAAAAGAGCAGGCAGGAGAGATGGTGGTGACCCACACCCAACTGAAGAGGTTGTGGACAGGATTGATAAGAGGGCACAGAAGAGACCTTGGCAGGATAGAAGAAGGGTCCTGAAGAGCTCATTGATTTTAAAGGATCATTTTCCACAAGCTCAAGTTTTATCCACCCTGATGGGTGTTCAAAAAAAGACAGCAGGAGACCTGCATGGGTGAGCAAAGGACTCTCAGTATAAACATCAAAAACAATTGAACAGAAGCTGGTGTTTCTCTAGGAGCAATATGACTCAGAAGGGATACAGAGGCACAGTGCAAGTGTGCAGAGGTGGGGTTAGAAAAGCCAAAGCCCATCTGGAATTGAATCTGGCAAGAATCATAGAGTGGTTGTAATCAA
Source organism: Drymodes brunneopygia (assembly GCA_013400955.1). NCBI lineage: Eukaryota > Metazoa > Chordata > Aves > Passeriformes > Petroicidae > Drymodes > Drymodes brunneopygia. The sequence continues at coordinate 1,538,014 of VZTZ01030475.1, read as the reverse complement.
GAGACTAGTTAGACTGGGACCCTCTGTGGTTTCAAAAACATAAAATGCATGCTCTTGAACGTAGAGAGCTGGTAAAGAAATAACTGTAAAAAATTATATTCTATTTAGTTGTGTGTGGGCTCAGACTTCTGGCACATGAACTTAGACTCACCCAGCCCTGAATGAATTTAAATCAGGGATTGCTTTAAGCTCCAACATGGTCATCATGCAGCTGACAGAAACTTTCAGCAGTTTGCTTACATTTTCCATAGGCTGACTGGTCATTTTGACCACTGACAGGTGGCAGAATCAGATTCATATCCCATATACCCGTATTGATTTTAAAAAGTTAGGGTGGATATCTGTGGTCCTGAGTATATTTCTTTGAGAAAGAAAGTAAAATTGTAATGCCCCTTGGTATTTTCCTTCTGCTATTTTCAGACAATTCAAAGGGATAGGATCATACTTCAGTTGGAGAAGGATGTGCATAGAAAAATGAGAAGTACAGCAGCAAAAAAAAAAAAAGGAGGAAAATTTAGTTCTACGTAGACGGAGTCAAAGGGAATATAAAATAGGGTTTCTGTGGCCTCAGTCACCTGCAAAAGTCTAACACCATCTCAATTACCCTTCATCTAAGTTTTCCACAGGGAAATGGAAAGCACCTCTCTCAGAGAGGATTATGTGTTAAAAGGATGGCAAAGGTGATGATCTTTTTTGCGTTCTCACTCCAGTTAAATCTTGGATTGCACAGCAATTGTCATATTTTACTTGCAGACCTCTGGATGGACTGGTTGTCTTCTGTAGGTCAGCATTTCAGAGACATGCTGAAATATCCGTGAGACCCCAAAGTGTAGGACTCCCAAAGCGAGCAGAAGGCTTGGCATGTAGAAAAGACTAAGAACAAAGCAGCCAACATCCTTACTCCAGAGACAAAACACATTTTGTCTGTGACATTCTTAGTCTCCATCTGCTCAGGAGAGGGAAAATTTCCCATATGGTGCTGCAGTGGGCTAGTGATTCACTCTATTGACTCACTCCACAAAATGCACAATTGAATGTTAAGTAACTGGAAGTCAGCTTTAACGGATACAGCATATGCATACTTCATGAATGCAAAATATGTAAACTATTATTATGTCACCTCTTTTTGTGCTGATAGTACTGCATTGATTCCTAATTGATTATTAATCTGAGTTATTCTCTGAATAACTTGCATTTTGAATTATCAGTTTAGAATCAAAATTAGAAAAACATCTGTTTCTGCCATGTCACATAATAGTTTACATTTTTCATATTATTTTCAGTAATATTTCAAGTCAAACACATGTTAGGTAGTTAAGATATTAGTGGTTTAGATCTGATGTGAAAGCTTACATTTCTAGAGAAAAGGGTGACTGACTCTCAACTAGTCTTGCTCATATATCACAAATGCTTTCTGTGTTTTTGAAGAACATTGATTTTTAAGAGATCTGTGAACATGGGGACAATTCATAAGACAGTTTATTATGAGATAGTCAGAACATCCTCATAGACTGCCAGGCTCATGATTCCATAGTGATCTTAGTTAATGATCTGCAGGAAACTGCAGGACAAGAGAGATTTGAGGGGAAACACTCTGTTTCTGGCAAGGATGTAGGACTGAAAGCTGATTAGTCAAGTTAGAGGATCATTCCAGAGTTGTGTAACAGTGACAGCATGTTTCAAGTAACAAAGACAAAAATCATGTCCAGGATTTCTGGGGAAAGGTTAACCATAATGTATAGTTATGCTACTGCTTGGCCTTGGGATGCTTTAGTGTGTTTCCTCAGACAATGGAAATGTCTGTCTGAATTACATCCATCCAAGCTGTGAAGTCTGGTGTCAGTGTTGAATGGACATAGGAAGTAGAGAGATTTTCTTGATCATTAAGTTTTCAGTCATTTTCCCCCTCACTTCCTTGATAGCTGCTACTGAAGCTGAGCAGTGCTGGGTATAGACTCCCCTTTGAGTGGTGTTGGAGAGATTGCCAGGCACTGAGGCCTGTGCCCTTCATGTGCATCACAGGGGTGTTCACCAAGGCTTGTCCATCTCCTCAGCCTGGCAGGATCCCAGCTAACCCCGTCCCTTGGCTGGGCTGGTCATGCCTGGTCCTGAGGATGGGCTCCAGCTGCACCCCCAGCTGAGGCAGGAGGGATCCTGACCAGTTCTGCAGCACCCCAGTGCCAGACACATACACTGAAATCAGTCCAGCTAACCATGCACAGCTTCAGAAGAAGGCAAGCAAAACAAACTGATTCAAATTTGGAAATTTCTCTCCTCTACTCACTAAATAATCTGCAAGTAATCGAGCAAAGTCAAACATCTGCCTGTGACACCACTGCTTATAAAAAACTTGTCATACCTCGTTTACACAGGAACACAATTTTTTTCCTCTTTGCAAAGAAGTTACAGACTTTGCCTGTCACATGCAAAGATGTGCAGAAGGCTCTGTTGTACCCTCTGTATCAATGGGACCATGAGAAACTGCTGGTAAAAAGAAGCATGTTATTTGGTTGTGAGGGCACTTGCATTTAGTGGAAGCTTTGCTACAGCTTTCTAGCAAGTGATAGCAGAGTTGGGGCTGGGTCAGTGTTTAACAGAATGGTTTGCTTGAACTTGAGATAAAAATGTGGTGCGATATAGGCAGTTTCAAGAATGATATCTGGAGTGCTGAGAAATTGTGTCTTGGGGAAACTAGGGGAAGAAGGGAAAAGCCTACTTTCCCCCATACTCAAGGACTGAGAGTAAATAAGGGAATTTAACACAAAAAAGACTAAAATTTAACAAATTTTAACAAAAAGACAAAAAAATTTCCTTTTTTTATTAAATGGGCACTCGAGCCATCCCACCCTTAAGTGGAAGTGAGTATCCAAGATTCGTAGATGTTCATGGTTGAAAGGAATGGCAAAAGTTAGAGGGTCTGCTAAAGCTTAAAAGTTTTATTAGTAAATTATACACTTGGCATGGAAATTGGTGTAAGTCAGTCCCTTACCTCCTGGAATAAACACACAGCAGTGGATTTCAAGTAGAGGGGTAGGGTGAAAGAGAAGAGAGACATTAATTAAAGAGGAGGAGACAGAGAAGGTAAGAAAAGCAGGAAGAAAAGCAGAAAGAAAGATTACCAGTCCTGGTTTCAGTATTGATCCAGCTAATGGAGTGTCCAGGTTTGTGGGGAACACATGTGCCTGGGCTTCTTGGGGTTATCTTTTCATAGAAAAGTTTTCCCCACCCTAGAGATAAGATACTTGCTTTCTGTGTAATTTAGTTATCATGTGCAGTCCATTCTTCTAGACCTGTCTGCAAACGGATCAGAGGACTTCAGGTGTCATTAGTGGTCCTGGTTGCCCTCTCCTGGGTTGGCTTTTTGTCAACAGCCCATGCCCACTCCTCAGCCTCATTCCTGCACTTGCACTGTATTGGGTTGTGGTTCTCTCCAGGAGCCAGAACAAGGAAGTGCTGCCCCACCTCTGTATGGCCCCTTCTCCAGCCACATCCTGTCCTTTCTCACAGCTCGTTATTGCCAGCAGCCCTTGGCTGGTTCCACGGCCATCTGGCTATCAGTGTTTGAGAGACACATTGGTCCCTTCAGCTTCTAGGCTTCTACAGCTCTCAAAGTTTTAAGAAATCTAAAATGACATAGCTGTTGCATTTCAGTCATTCAAAACATCTTTTTAAATCTATATAAAAATTTGAAATAATTTATACAGTCCTAAAATTAAATTTGATTTAAAACATGAATCAACTGTAATTCCACTATACCTAGAATGTATGTGGTAAATGTATCTGTAATCCCCTCAGGCTACTTTATAACTACTACATTTATGGGAATGTAATTTTTTCCTGGTTTTCCTGTAGAAATGTCTCTTCTTAAATAATTGAATTATAAAATTCGAAGCTTTTCTGATCTCAAAATCATTATTATTTTTTTTACTAGTTAAAAATATTGAAGTTTTCTACTTTCAACTTTTTCCCTTTTCATAAATAGTATCAATATATATGTATACATATATTTACATATATATATACATGTATATATACACATATGTATAAGTACTCCAGTGTGCAGGGCTTCATTTGTAACACAGATATACCTGTCGATCCAAGGAAGAATTTTCACTTTGCTTCATCAACAAACCTGGCAGTGATTCCTTTGTAATGAAAATTATACACGGTGCAGCTCTTCAGGAAAGAAATAAATGTCATTTTGAAGAATAAGCCACTAAAATGGAACACATTTATTTCCAGCTTTTTTGCGAAATGTACGGAAGATGCAATCACACCTCTTTTTTGTTTTTGTTTTTCCATGAAGTTTCAACATTTCCAGGATTTGCACATCTTTAAGAATATGCAGTAGTTTCTCTAATCTTTGCTGGTGGGTCCCCTTAGGATTTCTCCTTCCGAGCACCTGGATTTTTGATGAAGATACAAGGTGAAGTTATGTGTTTTAAGTTATGCCTCTCTGTGTGTGTTTGGGCTGTTGCACACTCGTGCACAGCTCGGTGGTGGTGGATCAGTTTTCTGGTTCCTACCAGCACTGGCACTGCTGTAGAGGTGGCTGGCAATCAGCCATGGGCTCCTGGCCCCTGCCCAGGAACCCACCTTGTCCCCACTGCCCTGGTCCCCCTGAACCTGACAGCCTCCTCACCCACCCTTCCTCAGTTTTCTCTGGTAAGAGGATTTAAAATATTTCGAGGAAATTACAGGATATTGTGGTCACAGCATCTGGATTTCACTAACTCCTGTCCTCTCTTTATCTCTTTAGTGAGATTTATTGAGGTTGCATTTGTTTCTGCTGAAAAATTGTTGCACTAAGGCTTCTTTTTTGTTGTAGTTATTTAATTTAAGCTCCATACACAGAATGTATTGTCACCTTGAAAAAGTTTTTGTTCAGAATACCTGACACTCATCCTTCCACCCTCCTCACTCCAGTCAGAATTTGTGGGGCTCCAAAGTGCCCCATCACCAGAATTGTTTCCAATTTCATACTTATATCAAGTTACATAAGGTCCAAGTCAGAAAAATAGAATAAAACATTGAGATTATAAGAACTGTTTAATCCACAAAGTTCACTATGTCGCAGAAAGTTAGTTATAGGACTTCTAACTTATACTTTTAAATAAATAAAGCATCCAATGGAAAACAAAACAGAAAAAAAATCCCAAAGATACCCTGGCAAAATTGATCCCTCCTGCTAAACAACAAATTTGACCTCTTTTAAGGCTACCAGCCCATCTGTTCTAAGATGCTGTCTCTCTCTGATTTCAAATGGATAGAGATAAGGGCAGACAGTGTTCCTACAGTGTCACACAGGCTCACACTTTGGTGCCATTTAAGGTGTGCAAAGTTGTGAGCAGAGATTTAGAGAATAAAGGGAAATTAATGCTTGAAGGCTGTGTTTGTAAAACAGCAAACCCTTCCCTTATGTTCTGGTGAGATTTTTGGGCTGTGCACCTTGCATACCAGATGGGAACACTTTTCTGTTTGCTAGGTCTTGGTAATTTTTTTTTCTGTTTTCTTAGCTGGTTTCAAGTTTCTGTGTAACAACCTTTGCCTCCACTTAAAAAAATCCAAACACCTGACCCGGGCTACACATTAGGAGGCCTGTTGGGTGGGAAGTGATTGCTGGAATGTTTCACTTTTCAAAACTGCAAAGATTCAGATTTATTGTCAGTCTGTTTATACTCTATCATATCATGTGTGGTAGCATAGGATATCAAAGCAAGAAAGCCTACGGGGATACCACCATTTGAAATGAAAAATAGTTCCTGTGTATGGCATAATGCAGCACAGATGGAAAGTTGTGCTTTTCTGTTTTAATGTTTCTGTGCATTACTCAGGCAATAAATACCGGACAAATCAAGCAGTCATTTCTAAGGCTCCATATAACCTACTTTACCAGTATCAGCTGCTATAGTTTTATATTCCCTAGAGAAAAGCTGCCTGGGTTCCCAGGTTTTATAAGGCATTTCAAGGAGACCTCACAAATAAAAATGGATGGAAAATATGGCCTGGCTTTTAATAACAGTATAGTTAAGTCAGCATTTTCATATGATAATCAAAGCTCTCACTAGTGTATTGCAGCCTTATCATTCTTCAAAGAAGCATTTATTTAGTGACTATTGCTCGCTTATTTCATCTGCTATGAATTTTACGTCATTATTCCAGGGCACAGCACAACAGGAATGCACCATAACTGTGTCACTCGAGGTCTGAGCTTCATGAATTGGGAAGGGCTATCCCACATCCGGTGTTGCAGACATGCTCTGACACCTCCTCTTTGAAGGTGGCCACAAAGGATTCCTAAAGCACGTTTGCAAAGTCAAGTAGCCTAATAATATTTCAAGCAGTGCCCGGGCAGTGTGGGACATAGCTTTGAGGAGATCTTCTGCTCTGATTTGAAATACCAGAGGTATGATGAGGCTCAGGATAGAAAAGTCTGACACCCTCTCTCCATCACCTCTGCTTGTGGTTAGAAACAACAGAAAAAGGACCAAATCATCCACAACAGCTCAGCACCTGTCCTGACCCTGGGCTATTGTGCTGGGAACACACAGGTTAGTTTTGATGGATGCTTTTCTATTGCTGAACTGAAAAAGAGCTGTAGGTAAAAGAAAATTACCTTTCCCCAGAGCAGACACACCTGTCTATGAAAAGTCTTTAAAATTAAGGGCAAGATATCTTCCAGGAAAAAGAGACACCCCCAAAATAAATACTGAGCAAGCTGTGAGACTCCTCACACAGACTCACAGCTGCCATGCTTTGTAGAGCAGTAGGAATCAGCATCTTTTCTGTGGCTCTTATATTCTAACATACCAATTAAATAATGGCCCCACAATATAGAAAATCACCCTTCCCTGATCCTTTTAGGACTTCAAATCACATTACCCATATCCAGCAACATCATTGCCACATTTTTTTCTTTTTTTGAAGCGCCAGTATTTTCTTTTTCAAAGGAAATACTAAAAGTAAAAAGGAAAAATAATCTCTTAGCAATATTTGTTTAAATAGAAGAAATAATTACACATGGAAGTCTGTGCTTCAAGATTTTACTTGTAGGCTGGGTGGAAAAACCCCTTGATATTTGTAAAAGCAAAGTCATAGCAATTTTATTCACATCAAGCTTCTTCTTCCATGATACAAGCTGATTTCTGTCCACTTGGCTTTTCCAACTCTCCATTTAGCAGGTGCCATATTGCTCCTGAAGGTGAAGCCAGTTCTGCAGGTAAGGAAGAGAGGCCAATTTCAGCCATCTGACAACAATCTCTCCTTAAGATAACTTCTGGTGAGACAGAAAGTAGTTTTTGTCATCTCTACATCTGTGTGATAATTTCAACATTGTTTTAACCAACAGAACTTACAGGGACTCAGGTTGGAGTGGTCAAAGGCTAATCAGTGAAATATGAATCTTTAGTGGGTTTCATTTGTTGATATGCTTCATATAACAGTTATTAATTTTTCCTTATTTTCAAGACTATGAATTCTTTATGTAGCACCTCTAATTTATTAGCTATTTATTAATTTTTAGAATGGTTAGTATTTCTTTACAATTGATTTCCAGAATCTAAATTTTAAAATATTCGTAGTATCATAGAATAATAGAATCTTTAAGGTTTAAAAAGATCTGTAAGATCATCAAGTCCAACAATTAACCCAGTACTGACAAGTCCACTGTTAGTCTGTGTCCCCAAGTATCCCATCTACATATTTTTGAACACTTACAGGGATAGTGATTCCTCCACTCCTCTGGGAAGCCTGTTCCAATGCTTGACAGCCTTTCAGTGAATAAATTTTTCCTAATATTTAATCTAAACCTCCTCTGACACAACTTGAGGCCATTTCATCTTGTCCTAAAACATTAAAACAAAAGGATAAGAAGGTAAAAAAAAAAAACAAACCAAAACCAAACAGAACTTGAATTAAATATTGAGTCAAGGATTTGGGTTGGGGTTTTGTTTCTTTAGTTGTTTTGGTTTTTGTGTTTGTTTCTTCTGAGTTTGGGTTTTTTTAAGATAGACTGCAGGACTGTACTAAAGGCAACTTTGCATCCAAGGCTGAGTATATAAAACCAACTTCACTCAAAGTCAAAAAGAAGCCAATAGATAATTGGATATGGCCACAAAGGTTACAGCTAAACTAATAAGCTAAACCAGGTCAGCACATGGGCCTGAGTATGGAATGAATGCAACCATTCATACTGTGAAGTGTTTCACAGTTTTGGTCTCAGCCAAGTAGTGCTACAACGGGGATGATCTGGGAGCCAGCTCAGGCCAGAATATGCTCTCCATGGGCAGTTTGAGGAAGGGTTAGGAGAGTTAAACTGTATAGACATGAGTCCCAGGATGCTTTATTTACCTCTACAAATGCAGCCAGGGGTGACAGGGGTAAAGGAAGTTTTGGGAGGGAGAAGATGTTTGGTAGGAAACTGCTGTGCCAAAGAAATTTGTTGCACTTCAAGGTCAAGTAAACCCACCTTTGGCTTAAGGTCAAAATACCAAGCATCATTTTGAGAATGCAAATTCCAAGAAATTAAGATCCTCTTCTTGTTCAGTGTTGGAGGCATTTTGAAAAAGGTTCTGGCTCCCTAAAACAAAGAATTAACTCAGTTTCAGACAGCTCATCTGGACTCAGACGTTTTCAGCCCTAGGTTTAAAGTTCCCTTTCCCATGTTTTAATCAGAGCATTACTGTTTTTCTTTAATTTACTTAATGTAGAGGAGTGGTTTTATTGTTGTGGCCTGCTATTTTTATTACAATAGCAAAAAATTTTTAAAAAACAGTTATTGTTTCCAAGCATCAGTAGTTTTTATAGGCAAAAAGCCCTATAAATGGTGTCTGACAAAAAAACTTGACATGAATAAGGGAGTATGAGGCCCTACCCAGCGAGGTACTGAGCAGCCTTGTGAAAGTTGGGCCAGATGGCTTCGTTAGGGATAAACAAAAAGAGTGAAGAGAGAGCAAGCAGTAAGAACCATTTAAGGACTATGAAGACAGAAGAGGCTTTGACCCCTGGACAACCTCAGACTGAGAAAAAAGGGGGTTTTTTGTCAGAAACCATTCTGTGACTCAGAGGAATATAAGATCATGAGAGATACTCTTACCTAGGTCCTTACTATGCCTTTGTGACTTTTAAAAGACTTCTTAAAATAAGAAACCTTTTTTTTTCCCTTCTGTGTCTCAATTCCTTCTTTGGGAAAAAACCCGTTTCAGTCTCATCCTTACATCATTCTGCCCTAATGCATCCCAGCTGGAGGGACTTTCCCTTCATAATCATCATTTTCCCCAGTTTGAAGCAGATCCACTACCCCTTCTTGACCTACACTTGTCCTGCTTTAATTTGGGTTGGAGTTAGCACAGGATTTAGGCAGCCCTCACCATGTGGATGCTGTAGTACTTACCTTATAAGCATCCTGAGGCCCCAGAACAACACCTAGAGCTCAGAATTAGTCAAAAGGTAAACCAATGAAATTCTGCACACTGAATGAGGGTCACTTAAATGCTAATGATGAGAAATATTCAGCACAGAGGGGTAAAATTCCTCACTTTTCCAGTCTTTGACTACCCCAAGTAAGGACTTGAGGCAGGCATTTTTACCTCCTGTAGTTCAACACCTTGTTTTGAGGAAAGACACCTACAGTTGCTACAGACCACAGAGTACTGTTTCCAAAATTAATGATTTACATCCTTGTTTCTGCAGTTCACACAGAAAACTTGTCAGATAATATGTATGATTTTCCCCTTCAGCAGGGATCAGATATTGGGATTACTTCTTCCAGTTCAGACTCCATGCTAGAATTTGCCTTTTTTGCTCATTTCTGGCCCCTTCCACAAGCTACGAATGTTTTATTGCTTAGAAGGACTGTCCCACCAGAAGGTCAGGGAGATGCCCTGCTACAACCAAGAGTGTAAACTTTCTCCTGGGAATGAGGATGTGAGCATCAGCCCCTTCTTAAAGAGACATTTCAAGAAGCCCTACAGAAGGTGATTTTTACAAATACCTGTGATACTTGGGAACCGAATTCTTTGCTCAAAACCAGGAATCAAATGGATTTTCATGTAGGTCATGATTCTCTCAAATGAATTTTTCAATTTCTGGAGTAAGAAAAAAGATCCCCCAACTGTTTGTTGGTATTTTGTTTTGGTTTGGGGTTTTGGCTTTTTTTTGGGGGGGAGTGGGGTTGTTTTTTTTTTTAATTGTGTTTTGTTTGTTACTTTGTTCATTGGTTTGGGTTTTTTTTTGTTTCTTTGGTTTGGTTTGGGTTGGGTTTTTTGTTGGCTTGGGCTTTTTTTTTGTGTTAGGTGAGGCATTCTGTGAGCACAGCCAAGGAGGGGAGGCAAGGATGGCTTCAGCTCGGGTGCAGCATCAGCTCATCAGCTCAGCCAAGTGTGCCAGCATTGGCATATGAGCAAGATGCTGCAGCCTGAATGCTGACACATGGTCAAATACTCCTCAGTAGCCCAAGTGTGATGTTTAAAAATCCCTTTGTGACTAATGTCTAGTAAAAGGATACATGGCTTGGCTAGAACAAAGAGTGTTACACTACAGACAGAAATGGAACATCTCCAAGTACTCCTGTTGTGCTGTACAAAGCAGCATCTCTCTTAGTCTATGCCATTTTCCCTTGTGAGGGAAAAGACTTTTCCTGATACAGGGGCTACAGTAAACTGTGCAGATAATGGAATAGCAGAGAGAATTCACAATAAATTTTTGGCTAAGCTTGGGGCTGTGAAAACAGCTTAGTTGGGTTTAGGACAAGTTTTCATTCCCTGCAGTGGATCTTGTGCCAGCCTTATTACTGCACTGCCATGTGGAAAATACTGGAAATAAAAAGACTGATCCTTTGAAAAATGCTTTAGTGGACTTGATGAGACAGAATAAAAGAAAGGACAAGTTATGATGGATAGGGATAGGGGGTGCTTGCTGACTGCCTGCAGGTCATTCCCAAATCAGTTAGAACAGCTGCAGAGGGGAAAAAAGCAAGTTAAAAATAAACAAAACAGATTTGCACCCATTACAATCACTGCCTTTGCCAGTCTTTGCACTCAAGCCTGGCTTCCTGGAGTGAAAGAAGAAAGACTTCAGATTTCACAAAGGAATATTAATAGAAGTAATAGATGAACTTAAGAAAGAAAAACTACTAAGATGAATACGACTTGCTTTTGGTGTGAACAGATGGGTCATGGAATATTCTGAGGGGTAACTAATGGAACATTGATGCTTAATTGAACAAAACAGACAATTAGCAGCTGAAGAAAAATCTGGGGAACAGTAAATAATGCTGAGACCAGGCCAATTCTACAGAGCGATCTGAGATTCATTATAAATAGTACTTAGACACTCACATTTTAATATATTCAACTACAAGGAAATTGGTCATATTTGTAGGGCAAGATTCTATTTTAGAAATCAGTGATGCTGCAGATGATACAGGGTCACTGTAGCCAATCAATTGAGCACCCATTTCCAGCACTATTAAGTGTGGAAAGACCCGTGGGAACTTTTGAAGTGGAAACAAGGAAAATTATAAAGCAGTAGTAGTGTGGCTCTCCTTGGCATTAATTAGAGTATTACTGTCAGTTCTGGTGTCTGTGTTGAAGGTTATTAGAAAAGGTTGACAAGAGTTTTAAGAACCAGTCACATCCAGGAAAAACATGTTTCCAGCTGGGGGATAAAAAATTTTGATTTCTGTAGTGCATCCAAGGGAGGGCTAAAAGGTGACTTGTTTGCAATGTACAAGTACAGCCTTTGAGAGATTGTTTTTGAGTGAAAAAGACTCTTCATCCATACAGATAACATACAACTTAGTAGTTTGACTAATGAAATTTTAAATAAAAGTACCTCCTTACAGCAGTTAATTTTGTAGGCATTTCAGGCATTCATCATCACTTAAGTTCTTCAAATAAAGACTGGGTAGATTTCAAAAAGACAGCTGCTCTATCTCAACCAGGAATTAGGAGTTTTATTCAGGTATTACCAAGCAATATTCTCCTTCTGTGTTGTGCTGTACTTTAAAGGTAGCAGGGATAGCACTCATCTTGGACCTTAAAATATAGGTCAGTACTGGGAAAGCTCCAAGTACATTGCAAACATACAAGTGGCAGCAATTTCTAAGAATTTTCATCAAAATGTCAGTTGTGCATAACAAGCATCTGCCTCCATTAGGTTTTTGTTGGAGTTGGTTTTGCCCCTAAAAGCCTAAGGTTGCTTGCCTTTTCCTATTCGCCCTGCCAACTGCCCTTCTCCTGCCTATCATTCTTAGTTTCTAGATTGTTCCATGTTATTCGGTTGCTAATTGGTTTATGTTCATGCCTGTATTCCTTCCTCCTCCCCTTGTCCTTCCCCATTTGTCCCTACTACTTGTCCCGCCCTTATACCGCCCCCACCTTGTGCTGTGATTGGTTTATCCCCATGAATAAAAGTCTGGTGCTATTGGAGCTACGGGTCTTTAGAACTCGGATGCCCAGAGTGCTGCTACCTCATGTCTGTGTCTCTATTATTCCGGGGCTAAGGATCCCTCCCAGCCTCCTCCAGCTCAAGGGAAGGCGCTGCCGACCAGGTTCCGGGGTGCCCTGGGGAGACAGTTCTGCGCTCCCCCCGTGGCAACCACTGGCTTAGCCTCGGGGACACCGGCTCACCGGAACCCACCACTCTAGCACACGGCCGGCGGTGGCTGAACCCTGTAGAAGTAGCGAACGCCTTGGTTCTCGTTTGCGGTTGGGCGTTAATCGTTAAAACTTCTACAGGTTTTAATAAGTTTTCAAGGACTTAATTTTCATTATTTTGAGCCTCAGAGAGGTAGAATGAGAATCCAGCTTTATTTTGCACTGAATAGTTCTGCTCTGCTAAAAAGAAAGTGATCTTTGCTTTATCTTTCTGCACAGAATGACACAAGATCTCCATCAAGTACATTTTTCAGATTATTACATTAAATCCCTTGACTAGCCCTTGCAGGCTCAGGAACGTAGCAGCTTTTAAAAGCCCTCAGAAAAAAAAGGCAACCTGGATCCCTCTCCTTTTTATTAGTTGGAAGGGAAAAGCATTCTCTTGTCAATCCATCAAGAGCCAGGATTTAAGCATTAGCTGTTAAACCAAGTAATGACATGAGCTTAGGTGATTATATACTTGCAGGTACCAAATGCTCATCGTTAAACGTAAGGACATACCTAAGGAGTTGTGTAATCTAAATAGCACCAAGTCCTTATGACCATCCAGTTGCCCTATTTCTTTCACATTTGATTTTACTTTTTAATAATGCTGATGCCGGAGGTGCTACTTAAGAAGTTCAGAGAGGCAGGAGCAGCAAGTTCCAGCTTTATAATAAATGGGTGTGTAAGAGGAAACCAGCCAAAGGGCAAGCATTTGGAGGTGAGATATTGAGAACACCTGCTCCTCCCTCAGCACACTTGTGATTAAACATTTTACTTAGCATGTGAACTCAAATGTGTTATGTTAAACTGGGGTCAGAAGGCACAATGTAATTATGGTTGTTATTAATACTACACAGGCCAAACAGAAATCTTATTGGGAATGACTGTGTGTGACTGCAAGAAGGAGTAAATCTCCTTGGGTAAGGAATTGCATTTTGGGTGGAGGTGATAAAGAATGTTTTACTGGAATTCTCCAGATCTGTAATAGTTAGGTTTCTCTTCAGGAAACCATTAATTTCTGTTTTGTTCTTTCAACTTCTTTTAGTAAAACACAGAAATAAATTTTTAAAACCCCTCAAACCTCTTAGTCTGAATCAGCATTCTTTAATGTATTCTGATTTCTATAACACAATCTGAGTATTTTGTGTGAGTCTGTGCTGACGTGTTCCTTCATTTGCTAAAAAGTTTTGCACCTTTCCTTGAGAAATACCTACAGTGCTTTTCACCTCAGGGCTGGGTGACCCATGGCTGTTATGCCTGAAGATAGACCATGGAACACAGACACACAGACACATACACACCCTCCAAGTCAAGCAACTGGTTTGTGCTTAAACATCTTTAACAATCCTCGACCATTTAATGACATAAATTTAAAGGTTCAGTTCATTTTTTAAAAAGCAATTAATGAAGCTAGGCTTCAAGATGTAATTTCACACATTTCTTACCACAACAGCTGGACAGTTTGGAGCCAGTGCTCTCACAAAGTGCAGAAGAGTGGGAATTAATGTTCTGGTGTAGTGTGGTTTAACCCCAGGCGATAGCTAAGCCTCTACCAAGCTACTCACTCTCTTTCACCTGAAAAATAGTGAGTTGAGGTAGAGGCAGTTCAGTAGGTAAAGCAAAAGCTAAGCACACAAGCAAAACAGGTAAGGAATTAATTCAATACTTCACATCAAGCGGGGAGGTAGCCAGTCACCTCCAGGACAGCAGGGCTTTGTCATCCATAATGGTGACTTGTTAAGACAAATGCTTTGGTCATCTGGGGACAGCTGCCCCAGCTGTGTCTCTGCCCAACCTCTCGTGCCTCCTACCTGTTCAGGAAGTAATGAGCAAAAAGGCCTTGACTGTGCAAGCAGTGCTCAGCAATACCTAAAGTTATCTGCATTATCAACACTATTTTCAGTACAAATCCAAACCATAACCCCATACCAGATACTGTGACAAACGGTAATTCTATCACAGAAAAGCTCAATCCATTCTTCATTCTTTTTCAGATGTATCCATTGGATTATGGTTTTTAACATAAAATTAGTATTTGTTCATTAGTATATATGTACAAACTGTTAATATTTATAAGAAGACTAAACGCTCAAAGTAAATCAAGTATAATAAGAAGCAATGACTAAAGCTGGTAATAAAAATGGTAAATACATGCAACTGCTCCCTGCACAGTATTTGAGTGCACCTTAGGGAAGCTAGCAATTGTGATTTCCTACCAGAAACTTTCTTCAAAGTTCAGGGACAGATACCGAGTACTTTTGTATTTTACTGACTTTATTTATCTTGAGCAGCACTTTACACAGCAGGACAATTGCTGTAAGGGGTGAGATGCCACCAGCCTTTTTTCCTTTAATCAGTAACAATAATTATACAGAAAGGCAAGTATAAAATATGGTAGATATTAGACCCCATCCCTAAAGGCTCACATTGTGAATCTTTCTGTCCCTAATTCAAAATAAAGGACACTGTAATTAATTTTGACTGTTGAGCAGCCTTGTTACTGGAATGAGAAAATAATTTTTTTTTCTGAATTTTACCCAAATTTGACTAACAATTCCCTGTGGTTTTGTCGTACCCATTTTAATTGCACATTTATAGTTTAAAATACATTCGTTGGTTTTGAAACTTAACATTTTTTAATTAACTGTAAGGTCACTTGCCTAGGTACTATGAGTTAAGTTGTGATGCCTACTGTCAGTCCCATATGTTGATTGAAAGGCTTAAGTTCCTTAAATTTTTTACTTTTTCTGATGGCAATTAAAATTTTCCGTGCCAGATGTCTGCCACAGTTTGATTTTACAATAAAAAAACCCAAACAAACATCAAACAAACCAACCCCAGTTAAAACAAGAAGACAGTCTCTTCCAGTGACATGTACCCTGTGTTTTTAAATGAAGTTATTCACATGAATAACTGAAAAGCCTGAAGAGTGCTTAGCTTTTGAGCAGGAACTGGAAAACTGAAAGCTTGTCTTCATGTTAAAGGTGTGTCTTTATCCCTCCTGTCATAATTATTCCAGGTATGATCAAGTTTTGAATTTCAAGTTTTAAACCAGCTACTCTAAGTTAACTCATGCTCTGCAGAGCATATTAACTGAATTCTTAGCATACCATCCAGAATTAAGTACAGAAAGTTGCAATGCAATCTCACAGTTGCAAAAATACCAAATATACAGGAGTTATGCAGTGCCAGAATTGAGTTGACACATAGAATTAGCACTCTCCTTTTGCTTATGTAATGATCTTTAATTCTATAACACTCTATTTGTTTTATTTTGGCAACCTTTAAAGCACAGAGGAAAAGTAAATCAAATCAGAATAAACATTTAAGTTGTTTTTTCATTCTTCTTGCTGAGGTCAGCAGAGTCCTTTTAAATGAGTCCCCTACAATAATTTCTCATACTCCCACCATATGAACTTTTTACTTGCTCCTCAAATTTCATAAAGTAAGATAGGACAGTCTACCACATATAACTGTGATATCCTCACTAAAGAAATGTGAAAAGTCATAAACTCATCCTAGACTGCAGAAGTCCTTACCAATCTATTGGCCTATTCTGTGGTGGAGTGACTGTGTCAGTGGACAAGGGATGTCATCTACAGACACTTCTGTAAGGCCTTATAGAGCCCCCCACAGCTTTCCTCCCTCTAAACTGGAGAGATATGAGTTTGATGGATGGATTTTTAGATGGATAAGGAACTGACTGACCATGTCCAGTGTGACAGTCAATGGCTCAGTGTCCAAGTGTAAAACAGCAATCAAGAGGATGTGTCTCAAGAGTCCATGCTGGGACCATTCCCTCGATATCTTCATCAGCTACACAGACAGGGGGTGGAGAGCACCCTCAGCATGCTGCAGATGGCACCAAGCTGAGTGGGGCAGTTGATTTACCACAGGGAAGGGATGCCATCCAAAGGGTCCTTCATTGGCTTGAGGAGAAGGCCAGGCAAATCTGACGGAGACCCACAAAGCTCAATGCAAGCTCCTGAACCTTTGGTGGGACAGTCCCCCAGTGCCAATAAAAACTGGGTGGTGGACTGATTGAGACTCATTATGTAGCTCTTTCCATGATCCATTTAAGCCAGATCTTTTTAGACAGTTGTAACTGTAACCATGTTGCACTTATGATGCATCTGAATTCCAAATTAGGGTTTTAGAGTTAATTTCATTAAAAAACTGGTAAACCATTAGTGTTCCATAAACTTTAAACTGATAGAGTCCACAATAAATACAGAAAATATGACCTATCATATGCAATTAAAATATTAAAAAAATCCACAGATCAACACTCTTAATACCAGAAAACAGGCAATCCTCTAAATAAAATCAATATTCTCTGGTATTTAGATGAGCTTTCAGATAATACTGCATCTATTTTTTAAAAAGAGTCATGACAGCAAAAAAGACAATAAAAAACTCTTAGCAGGGGGTTACTTCTCTTGTGGAATGAATTTTAATTTATTCATGTCATCATATAAGCTTGTTGCAAGGAAAGAAAGGCTTAAATAACTGTACACACCTGTGGATGATAGAACAGCCCATAATGATTAAATCTACAGAGAAAATAAGTCATCCATTTTCATTTAAACTGAAAGAAAATTATACTTTTAAAATAGTACTATTACAAATCCCCCTACTAAAACTTCTAAATATAAAAAAATTCCTTCTCTAAAATCCCTATAATCAGAACTTCTAATAGAAATATTAAGTAGAACCAACTCTTGTCTAAAGTGCCATCATCCCATATTGGTGAAAACTGAAAAGTCATTCTTGTAACTCTTGGAGTGAATTTTTAATGAATAAATGACCTCAGTGTAGAGATGATCCATGTATTTGCAGGCTGGGAGAGAAGGTGGAACCAAGAACTAAAGGAGCTCAGGAGGATCTATGTTGCTTCCAGCAACTTCATTGATTCTAACAACTGGAATCTGCTGTTTCTTCCTGAACGATGGTGTAGTGAACCAAACACGGCCCCAAAACACTGCTGCTGCCAGCAAAATCAGCTGGAAATTCTGCCTTCCTGCAGAATGGTCAATACTGCACACAGCAAAAGAAATGAAACCATGCTGCTTGCTTCTGTGAAGGTATTATTTTATTTTAACCCTCTTGTTCCTGTTCCAGACAATCACCATGTGATTGTCATGTGTGGTTATATTTGTGCTTCTTTTTCACATGGGTACAATCCGAAGTTCAGAAGTGTAATGAAGAACCCTGCCTCATGTGAGTTTCTGTTAAGCCAGAACATCATAAGGTTTTAAAAGCATGCTGAAACAGGGCTGTGTTTTGGATTTAGGGTGAGGGGAAGTTTGATGGCACACCAATATTTTGGTTGTTGCTGAGCAGGACTTGCACTAAGACAAAGGACTTTTCAGCTTCTCATGCTACCCACCAGTGAGGAGTTTGGGGATGCATGCGGAATTGGGAAAGGATACAGCCAGGACAGCTGACCCTGACTGACCAGAGGGACATTCCCTACCACATGGCATCCTGCTGAACAACAAAACTGAGAGGAGTTGGCTGGGGACGATGGCACTCTGCTCAAGGACTGGTTGGACACTATTCAGTGGCTGGTGAGGAATTGCATTTTGCATCACTTGTTTTGTGTACTTTTTTGTCATTATTACTTTCCCTTCATTTTCTGTGCTATTAAACTGCTTTTATCTCAACCCAAAATTTTACCGTTTTTCTGATTCTCTTCCCCATCCCACTGGAGCAGAGTGAGTGAATGGCTGGGTGATATTTAGCTGCCTGTCTGGTTAAATCACAACACTGGTGAGCTATTCTGCTCAAATGAATAATGTCATTGGAGCCAGTAAGACTTAGAGGGGGTTAAATTTAGCAAATCACACATGTCTCTGTAAGACTGGAGCCACAGCTTGTGTAACAGAATGTTTCTAATGTTCCTCAGGACCAGCATGGAAAATTGACTTGAACAAATCATTAGATGGCCTTAGAAAAATGACTTAAGGATGTGACCCTCACAGACCTGATTTCCTGTAGGCTGCAGAGGAACAGTAGTGCAAACACTTAGAATAAAAGCTGTCTGTTTCTCTAGCTTTTGGAAAAAAAGTTTGGGACAATTTTCTTTTGCTTGCATTTTTTACTGGAAGAGGTAGTACAGAAAGATAATTCTTGCCAAAATATCTGCAGGCTTAAATATTTAAAACACTATTTTGCTGAATTCTATAAGGTCTAGGTAATACAGTAGGATACAGATAGAGCAACAAGGCTTGCAGCTAGTTTCATGTAGTCCTATTAGCAATTTGAAGACTGTTATGCAGAAAATACACCAGTGATGACAATGTCCTTGTAATATTCATAAAGGTGCTGTCTAGGTTCAGCTGCATTCTGGTATTTGTACCCTGGAGCTATTTTTCCCCCTTATTGTTATTTTTGCAATTCTAAAACATGAATCATAAAAAGAGCCTTTTGCAGAAGCACATTATTATCCACCAACAGCAGCTCCTTCCATTTGCCACAACATTCCCTCAAACCACCTATTGTTATGAGGGTGCTGCTGTTGGTTAAATGCTATTATACAAATAGCATTAATCATATATGCCTGCAGTTAATTTTAATTACTCTGCTCTCTGCTTCTCTTCTCCTTTCCCCTGTCTTTCCTCCAGTAACTCAGCAGAGGAACTGAAGACCCACTGTTTCTGTGCCCTTCCTGAAGACCAAAGGAAGAACAGAGCAAACCCTCTGTGAGCTCTGACAGCAGTTAAAGGGGGAAAAAAAGGGTGATTTCAAGTAAGAGAAATGAGAATCCCTCACTTAAAAAAAAAGTGTTTTGAGACTGCATTGACAGCAGGAGCAATATTTAAAACAGTGTCTTAATTCATTAAAACACCAAACATCACAGGATAGCTGCTGCTGACAGTGGCCACACACTACCCAGTTGTGAATGGCTGATGGGTTCAAAGGTTAGTGCTGAGGATGTGGGGAGAGGGATTGCTGATAAGCTGCACCACCACTAAGCCCCAATTCTCTAGACTAAAAGTGGTCTCATTGCTCATAGTTCCCAACATTTATTTATATTGAGAGTGACCACAGCTTCTGCCCTTTGTGGCCAGGTGAGTGCCCTCCATGAGTGAATTCTATCCTGACTAGATCTACTGGATCTAATGCTCTTGGGAAGCCCAGGCACCCAGACACTGATGGTGTGACTCACTTTGTCTGACTCAAGGAGTCAAAATCTGCGAGCTGGTATTGCTTGTCTCATTTTATAATAATTTGTCTGATTAATGCTACACCTCTTTTTTTTTTTTTTTAATTCAATGGTAAAGAGGCTCATTTTTATTCTTTTATTATTAAGTGAGAGTCAGATGCCTAGTTTGGGACACTGGTAGCTCATATTAAGGATATCTGCTATGGGCCAGAAGCATCCCAAGCCTAGTCTATGTATGCCAAGCTTGTCTGAGTGTCCCTCCACAGGGCAATGAGCCAATCACCCTGAGCTATTGACATGAAGTAGGATTTAAACTTTTATAACACCAGTGAGTACCATCAAATCATTAACTAGAATTACAATATTGCTGTTACTGTTCTCTCTCACATTGTGGATGCATCCTTGGTTCGTTTCTTGCGCACTGAGCCACTTTCAGTATGTTGACTGCTGTGACATCTGCCCAGGGGGTCAGAGTGACGTCGGGGATCAGTTCCTTGCAGAGCTTTGTTTCTTGAGGGAAGACAGCTTTGTGTGGATTGGACCGAGAACAAAGCCCTCTTTCTCTGTTCTTTGTTTCTTGTTGAATTCTGTACCCCTGCAGGCTCATCTTTAATGCTGAAAGTTTGTTCTTTGCTTAGAGTGTTTATAAAAAACTGGGACTTGACAAACTCAGAAGGTGTATGAATACAATCATGTACCTTAATTTTCATTCTGAAGTCAGTTCAGACCTATGCTTTTACACCACCCCTCCTGCCAAGTCTGTAAGATTTTCTGCCCAACTTTCTGCTGAGAAAGGTGGCTGAGCAGTGGGAGGCAGATCCTAGTCTGAAGAAGATATTTATCCTTATATGTCTTTGTCATGTGCAGATAGTGAATTCAGGCTGGTTGTAGCTCTGATAACAGCTAGGTGCCTCCTTGACTCCATTCTTCAAGGTAAGGAATGATGCCAGTTTTCTGGAGGACAGGCCTCCCTTGAATGATCAGGGCGGATTTTAAAAGCTTGGCTTTTTTTCAATAAGAAGAAATTACTAGCTGTTTTGTTGCTAAGATTTGATTAGGCAACAGTAGGGTCTAAGATACCCAAACTGATAAGATTTTTTATTTTTCAAGCATAAAATGAATCTTCATTTCTAAGATATAGAGAAGTCATAACTGCGGATGAATCAAGAGAGCAGAAGAAACCAAGTTGTTTTTTTGAAAGGTCAGCTGTTTCTCACACCTATTTTTTCCACTTTGCAATTAGTGTGAGAACCTGCTGTGCAAGGTCTCCATTTCAATTTCCTTCACCTACTATACTTAGCAGATCTATTCCACTCCTGGCTTACCTGCATCCATTTCCTCAAGTGTCTGTACAATCAGGCATCATTCCAACCAAAATGCTTTCTGAAATCATTGTGGTGTCAAGAAAATGTTTGACACAGAATCATCACAATGCTGATAACTTCTTCAGATAATCTAATCTATTAGTACCTTAGGCTGATATTTATATCTGGAAATAGAATACAACCTGTTTGTACACATGGATATATGTTTGTTTGTATATATGTAGTCCCTCCCCAAATAAGGACAAAAGTCAGCTGGCCCCCGCATTTCCCCTTCCAAATTCCCTGGTTCCAAACAGTCTTTTGAAAGCATTGGAAATCAGGTACTGGAAATGAAGATGCTGCTCTCTCAAACAATGGGCTGCAAGAAGCAAAATTGTCTTACAAAAATACACCTTGTTCTTTTACAAATATATTGTTCTATAGTTCCTATTACAATTAAGTTCTAATATTGCTCAATTTTATATAAGCATTTTT
The DNA here is from genome assembly GCA_013400955.1 of Drymodes brunneopygia. Lineage (NCBI taxonomy): Eukaryota > Metazoa > Chordata > Aves > Passeriformes > Petroicidae > Drymodes > Drymodes brunneopygia. The sequence goes on along the minus strand of VZTZ01030475.1, from coordinate 1,516,406 downwards.
TAAAAATATCATTTATTTTATGTTCAACCAAAACCCTTGTGCACATAAATAACTTAAGTATCTCATAAAATTTCAAAGGAGCTGGAGTGGCCAGATATGATGCTTAACTGTGCCCTTATTTAATTAGTGCACTCTCAATACTTCAAATGTTGGTTTAGAAAGACAGAACAATCTTAAGGTACTGTCACAGATATCCATCCTGCTTAGGGTGGCTTCAGTCTGAAGGGTATTCAGCCCAACTTGATCCTCCTTTACATGGGAAAAGTGCAGGATGTTTTAATGCACATAAACTTTCAGCTAGGTGAGAAAAAGCCACCACCATGTCATGCACCACTGTCCAGTCTCTGTGTTCAATGAAATGCTTAACTTTTTCAACAAGACAGGTGACCTTCCCCTAGTTGGCAGTCACCAGCTCCTGAACAGCATTAATCCCTTGAAAGGGGTTTGGCATGAACACTCCATGTCAGCTTTATGTCTCACCAGTCTGTGTGGCAGGCCATGATTATTAAAGGATGAAGATGTGGTGTTAAGGTATAAGCAAGGAGAAAGGAGACAACCTGTTTGTATGCACAGTAGTGCTTGAGCTATGCTGGGATAAATATTGTTGTTGGCACACTGAAGCTTCGCGCTTCATCAGAAAATTAAATGCTCTGAAAACAGGTTCGTATCTCTGTCCAGAGCTGGATACTCTCAGAGTTATGTCTGCTAAGGAAGTACTCAAGAACCTTTGTAGAAGGTCAGGGAGCAAGAAGCTCCAGCAAATGCTGTCTCCCACCACCAACCAAAAAGGCCAAAAGGACTGTGAAGCCCTGACTAGCAAAGAGAAATGCTTGTGCAGTGTGTTTTCCCATCTCCTAGCAATGTGAGACTCTTAGGACTTCTGAAGCAGAAGTGATGTGACTGTTTTACAGTCCTTCCCTGACCTACCTGGCTTAGGGCTTAGGCCAGGGATGGTGACTGTGGCCCTGCTGAACCATGGCCTGGGGTGCCAGCAGGAGTGAATGTCTGACTGACTGGCCCTTGCTGAAGTCTCTGGTGTTATTTGCAGATAAATAGCAAGATTCAGGTTGGCTGTGGCTGTGCAAGCCACAAGCACTGTCATACCTCATGTGAGGCTGTGGCAGGATCCAGAGACAGATGACTTTGAACAGCAGTTTCTGAAGAAATACAGCTGGAATTGCTAGATTCAATCGCTTGTTAAGTTACAGACCTAATTTTGACCATTTAAGGTCACTGTTAACCATATTCTCTCAGGTGCTTTCAGCAGAAGTATCCTGTAATTAATGTGGGAAGGGCACAGGCAGAATTAGGTTTTGTCTTTCTTCATATTTCTGCTCATCACTACAGAGGTACATCATCCACGGTGATACCACTTCACAGGCAAACACCACTCTGGGATCAGCACAGGGCAGATCTCAGAGCTCCCCCAGCCCAGATGCCCAGGTTAGAGGGAACAATGGCCTTTCTGAGCACAAAGTCAGCTGGAGCATGGCAGGCACTAGCTGGCTGCTGGGCCAGGCTGCCCAGGGACACGCCATCATCCTTACACCAGAAGGAGGAAGGATCAAGCTGATGCCATGCTGACACAGCACTGCTCTCCTGACTTTTTATTCAAAATGTTGAAAGCTCTTAGCCTTGCTCTACAAAATGGAAACAAAGTCTGAAATATTGACATTTTTGGCAAAATGAAATTATTCTTTCTGAGCCAGGCCCACGCAGGACTGCACACTGTATTTTCTCCAAAAACTTTTCCAAAATTCTCTTTCCTTTTTGCTGTTTTTATTCACCATGAAGTAGGTTCATGAAGAGCTGCTGACACCATCATGTTTTCAGTTAATACAAGACTAATCTGAAACCTATCACTGAACTCTCCTCATGAAAATTTTAAAAGCACAAAAAATCAGAATAACCTGTCCTGGGGCAGTGCAATTTTGGTGCACAATTTGAAATGTGATTTACTTGTATTCAATTATATAAGTATAGGCTTGATATTTCTAAATCAAACGAAATACACTGATTTTCAGGAGTAAAAATGATCAGTTTTGAATATGAAGCATGTGGAATCAGTGTTCTCTAGAAGCTTAGTAACTCAAATATATTTACTTATTTTGGAAACTAATAGCCTCTCTCAGGGTAATTGCAGTATATTTGTCATGTATCAGTGTCAATTTTTCTGGCCAGTTTAGAAATCCAATCCTTCTATTTTTCAGTGGAAACTTACTTTAGTAATGCTCATGCTGTTCATTTATTGTATCCAATTATAAATGGGGAGGATAATACTTTTGCTCTAGTAAGGGTTAGAAAATTAAATACTTTAGTATTCATATTTTATTTATAATCTTTGAACAGAACATCAGCAAGAAATGTGCAATGTTACATCTCACGATCAAAGACATGTTCTTCTTTTCCAAGGGCTGCCAGTAATCTATTACTGACTAAAAGCATGTGAATTCCATGTTCATCTTGAAGATACAATATACAATATTTCACATCTACTGCACTCAGATTTCAACAATCAGCTTCTTTCAAAGACACCCTGACAATTCAAATGGTGAATTATTAAGTCAGGATAACAAGGACAACATTCACTTTCTTTGTGCAGCTCCAGCTAGAGTAGAAGACTCTATTAATTATCAGACCAGAAATGGGCTGGGATTTGCTTTGTACTTTGCTGAGCAATTTAACTGGAAGAGATGGGTTATGTATGGCAATAAATGACCTTTCTAAAAGCTTGTTTTTTCACCAACTGCTTGTGTTGAAACCAATTGCAGAAGTCATTCAAAATGAGCTGTTTATTGCTTCCTAAATGCATTTACTGCATGCCAGATGTCCATTTCAAAACATTCTGCTGTGTGCCTTTTAACTGACCCTACGCTGAGACGCAACTGCCCGTGGCCATTACCCTGAAAATGCTGCTCACTTAGCAGTGGGCTGCCAGCCCAGCAGGCACTGGGGCAGACCCTCTTCAACACCACAGAGATTAGGAGGAGTAAAAGCACCTCCTTAGAGGAGATGAGTCCATGCCCTGCTCAGAAGGGCGATTGCATCCCAGAGTAAACCAAACTGTCAGTGTTATCTCACGAGCTGTCTGACAATAACAGCAAACACATGGCAGTGCAAACTCCCGGCATGGGACGCTTGCAGGGTCCCTGAAATTGCTTCCTCTCTTGTGCTGTAGAGCTACATTTTAACTGAGCTGTGTTTTCTAGGGTGCCTGTTGTGCTGAGTACTTCTATTTTGGCTCCTTAAACACTTTTGCCATGTTGCTGGTGTTCATCCTCCTGCCCCACAGCAGCCACCAGTGACAAGGCTTAAATACTCTTACCCTCCCTTGGTGCTTGCCTTTAGGTGTGTGCTCTCTGGGATATCACCGAGCCATAGAATAGTTTGGAAAAGTTTGGAAGAGACCCTTAAGATCCTTGAGCCCCGTTGTTAATGTAGCACAGTCAAGTTCACCACTGAACTGTGTCCCCAAGTGCCACATTTGCACGTCCTCAAAATATGGAGCACCATGCTTGGTGTTGTTGGCCAGAGGAGTCTCCTGGAAGGAATGAACTTGTTGGGCCAAATTCCCCACTTACTCACATCAATGAACTCAGCAGAGCATTGATAGTAAGAGCATGGCAATTTCTCCCTTTAATATTCCTCAACAGTTTCGTAGGCTTACCACACCTTGAGAATACACTAAAACTTTTCCTAAATTTTGCTTTAAAATATTCACCTGGCCCTTCAATAAGGCATAATTTTTATATGGAGGCTAGGTGGTCCATTTGGTCAGCTTCTACACTATTCAACTTTTTTCTCTATTAGCAATTTCAAAATAAGTTATTTTATTGTTCTCTCTTTCAAGCAGTTATATACTAACTCCTTCTGCTATCATCATCAGGGATTTCCTATAGTAAATGTTCTTATTTCTTTAGTAGTACCCTGAAAGTGAGGTTTGGATAAAAACAAAACATATGTGAAATTAAAATAAATTTTCAGTCTAAATTAAGATTAAAAGAAAAAAAAAGGTTAGGGAAAGGTTTTCACAATACAATATCAAGGAAATTAAAGTCATAGTAATCTAAAGTTATTTTGAGTAACTTTGACATATCAGGAAGAGAAATTACTTCTACACAACTGATTTCAGTCCCATATAAAAATGAGTATTTTTTTCTATAAATGACTGTTAGTACATAAGAAACCAATGTGAAATTGTGAAATAGAATGACTTTATCAAGTGAGAAGAATTATAGCAAATGTGAAAAGTAAAGAAAACATATAATATTTTTTCTATAAGACTGAAAAACGTTGATACTCAATTCATTATGAAAACAGTTTTTGTTTTGATGAGTGGGAATTTTCAACAAGAGATTAAGTCCATCTTCAACTAGATTTGTTTAATTTCAGATCAGTCATACTGCAAAGCAAAGAAGTCATCTCCTACTTGTTTAGGAGTACAGAACTCATATTAGGCATAGCAAGGCCACAGAGAGCTCTTCAAGCCCATAAGGTACTAAATGTAACATTTGCTTCCACATTTCAAAATATCATTATATTCTTTGCCATATCTTCCTTGCTTCTGACAAAAAAAAAACACGAGTTGAAATAAAGCATATGAAAATAATTAACTATGTCTAAATTGCTCTTGTTTTCCTTCAATGCAAATTCAGTTAAATCCCGAATTTGAAATTAATCCTGGGCTAACTACAAATTCTTTGGCTTTAATGAGGTTTCATTTGTAGTTGTACAGAATGAAGAAGAATGAGAAAAGCAATCATAAAAGACACACGCAGGAAATTATTTCTATAGTATTGATTTTTTCATGAACATTAGCTATATGTCAGAGGTGGATTTTTTATTTACTTAGAAATAAAAATGCTATACTTATCTGTATAAATTATGTCTTTATTAATGGTAGCACATGGAGTCTATTTTTGAAATGATAAAAAAGAGTTTAAGTGAAACATTCAGAGTAACTTTGCAACTGAATTACATAATTTTAACTTTCAAATTCTCTCAGTAAATGTACAAGAACACAATTCTTTTGGTAAATTTGCAGTATTGGAAAGAAAGCAGTTACACCCACGGCAAATCAGCTCTCTCAGACTGCTAAAACGAACTAAAATTGTCAATCACTCAAATCAGGCTGCAAGGGCTTAACATTGTGCTGGCATGCAAATAAGAGGAGCCGTCTGCAAGAGTAGATCTGTTCTGCAAGATTAACAAAAGTACAGGAAATGGCTTGGAACTATCATTAAAGTATAAGCCCTGGAAATTATATCAAAGGAACAGCAAAAAAAAGCACATGGAGAAAAAGCAATTACTCCATGTGATTCACATTGGTTTTACCATGCTGTCTGAGAAGAAAAGAGGGATATACCATGGTAAAGTGACAGGGAAAGAACTCATGTAGAAGTGAAAATGCAACTGGAAATGTCCTTCTAAATAGTTCTGATAGTATCAGTAAACACTTTGACAATGTGATGAGGCCTCAAAAGAGCTGTTTCGAGATGTACCCTTAAGACAGCCAACATCCAGTTCTGTAGCAGGCAGTGGTTGTGCTTACCTTTATACTGAAGATTTTGCAAAATGACTAGTCTTAAAAATAAGTGGGGAAAAGACCTCTTTACATATCAGAGCTAGTCTGTAATCTCTTTACATACTTGATCTGCTGTTGCTCCACTTGAGACTGGAGGGTTTTATCATTTGATTGTCATTTTGGAATGATTCAGTGTAACCTATTCTGAGGTCTGACCATCACTTCAACTGTACACAGTTCTCCCATTTTCAGGCCAGACCGAGAGTTTGAAATCCTATGGAGCCTGACAGCAATTACCCCAGCACCTCTGGTATATCCATCATCTCGATGACTCCTCATGCTGGGAGCAATAGCAATTATAGCCAGAGAAGCAACAATCTCCTAAAAGCAACATATTTGGCACAGAAGCATTTAGAAAAAATAAAAAAGTGTTAAAATAATAAAAATCTAACTTGTCAGCTAGCTATATTCCAGGGAGATGCTGGTAACACTGAGGTCTTAAAGACCCTTGATATCTCAGCTGGTATATTCTGTTCTTTCAACTTGTGAATCTGTTCTCACTTCCAGCATCTATGTTTGAGGCTTCTAAGGGTCACTTTCTTTTTATCATGTTCTTCTCTGCCAAGACAAAGTCATTGTTGTATTACCCTGACTTCTTCTAGCTCCCAGTTTGGCAATGAGGCCAGTAATCCATTGGAAATTTGAGGTAAAATCCTTACAGAAGGTGTTTTTATAGTGTTTTTCTCTTGAGCATTCCTGTGGGAAATAATTTCCTTCCCTTTTATTTTTTACAACAATCCCCACAGCCCAATAGCTGCTAATTTTACTTCAGAAACATGGTCATGTAAAGTGAGATTTCCCTCACCTAATTTTAGCTGCCTAGAAGTCAATTGTCTAATTCAGTCAAACAGAGATTCCTTTTATTATGGACAAAAGACGTAGGTGTTATCAGAGGATAGCATGTTCCTTGACTTTGGAATTTGCCTTAGAATTGGACAGCTTAACTTTTAAGTACCTAAGGTGGTTGACACCCTTCCTACCTAGAGTATTGATTAATTCTGTTCCGTTTTAATAGCCTTTTGCTTACCATTTACACATTTCATATTTTTAGACATTTGAGTAATAAAAAAAAACAACAAAATGCAACTTACATTTGCAAGGAAGTCTTACAGGCCTGCTGGTATCTTAATTGTTTTTTAAATTATTAACCTTTTTTTTTTTTTATGGTGGTAGGGATGGTGGGCATTCAGATTGACATTTGTACCTTGTGATGATACCTGTTGGTCTCAGCCCTGCTGAGTGCCAGCCTTGTAGGACATGGGGTAGACTTTAAACTGAAAGAGGGTAGATATGAATTAAACATTAGGAAGTAATTCTTTACTGTGAGGGTAGTGAGATGCTGGTAGAGGTTGCCCAGACAAGCTGCTCCATCCCTGGAAGTGTTCAAGATGAGGCTGGATGGGGCTCTGAGCAACCTGGTCTAACAGGGGGTGTCCCTGACCACTGCAGGGGGATTGAAATGAGATGATCTTAAAAGTCTCTTCAAACTGAAAGCATTCTATGATTCTATGGTTTATTCAGCTGTGTTTTACAGCATGCAAGGCAGATGCTGTCATTGGTTACAAACGCTTTGCAAACCTGATGATTGATTTTATGATGCTTTATCAACTCTGATTTGTAGAACCCTCAGACATTCAGGTAACTCTTTATTCAACACATTCCCCAGGTTTTTAGTCTAGTAGCAATACATCTTCTGATACCAGCCGGTGCCTTTCTGATTTCTCTTTCAGATAGCAGGTCAGCAGGCTGTCACCCCGTTCTTCTGTTGTAAATTTGGAAAACTGGCAAATGCTGACAACTGCATTTGGCACTTGTGGTTCTGATGTATTTTGAGAAGCTGAGACTGCAGAAGCCAAGAGTAAACCCCACAAAGAGGGTGTGTAATGCTCCTGTGTGTAACTTGAATCAACTGCAGAGGCTTCATCACTTCATCATGAGCCTAAGATCTTACCTAAAGAAATAGGATTGATTGGGTTTATCTTCTGGGGTTTTTTTCCTGTTTCACCTACTTAAAAAGGATGGGCATGCATGTGGATGTATTAAAATAATCCAGTAAGTAGAAATGCCAGACAAAACTGCCACATTACTGCTATTGAAGTACAAGGAGGTGCAAGTGGAATATTACCTCTATATTCTAATTTCCCTGGAATCCAAATATGTTCCAAAATGCTTAAATAGATGTCATCAATTGAAAAGAAACTGTTACCGACTGCTGGAGTTGGTGGTTGAATACACAAGACATGGAGGTGACTGGGTAAATGTGTCAGGAGGTGGAATTTCCAGTATTGCTGTCAACCCTCTAGCATTTCTTTCCTCTTTTTTTTTTTTTTTTTTAACTCAGAGACCTTTATTCTACTTTCTCTTTATTTCAAATTAAATGTCCAAAGGGACAGATCCTGCAACATTTCTGTCTTTAATCCTCTACTGGTCTATGTATTCTAGTCTGTGCATGTGAAGTGAGAATGTACAGGTATAAGAAGCCCAGAGCAGCTATTGCAAATCCTGGGGCAAAATTCTTCATCACATCGTGCATCATTTAATTGCTTCTTTGCAGTATAATCAGGAAGTTATAGTGGTAATCTGGGAACCCAATAAATCTTTTGAATATTTATCTGCTGAGGCTGCAGATCTTCATATCTGTCAACAAATTGCTAAGAGATTGTGGGACTATTTATGGGTTTCTGCTGCAAAATACCTTAGCATGTGTTTCCTTAAAGCAGCAGAAGCTATGAAAGTGGTGCTGCTCCAAGGGAGATCAGGGTTAGCTCCCTATGACCCCCTGTACTTTGGCAGAAATTCAGATTAGTTGGTTGAGGAACTAAAAAGAAACAATGGAAAAATAAGCACACACTGTAGGAATCAGGGGACTGAAATAGAGAAATATAACTTTCCTGGTAAAGCAAGCACAAACAGCTGAAGATTTATTGATTGTAACCCATATTGCAATGGTCCCTGGGCTAACACTTTAATAAAAACACGGAAAATGACAACCAAAAGGAGCCCCAGAAATCATAAATTTCAGTGTACGTACAGAATGGTGTGGAGAAAATAATCAGCAAAAAGCAATCAACTCTACTTCAATTTGGAAGCACAGAAAGTGTCATTTAAGGAGGACTGAGGTGCAGAAAACCTTGGAGTGTTCAGTCTTGCCTATTTCAGATGGCAGCCAGGGCCAGATGCTTCAGAAAAATGTTTAGGAAATTCCACAGCAGTCACATGGGGGATAATCTGTCCCCATCTACTTGCCAGGAAGATCTCATGCTAATCTTTAAAATTTAAGATATACTTAAAACTTGAAACATAAGGTTTTATATTACTCCCAACGTTCCATTTAAATGTTAACCAGTATAACTGAATAGTCACATTTTTTTTGAAACCTGCGAAACCTAATTTCTCCTGGAATTTCTTTGCTATGCAATATATGTCTACTTAGTTTTAAGGAATACTCCAGATTTATTACTCTTATTTTTGCAATGATCTGAGCTAACAAAGTTTTTTCCAAGCAGCCATTTCTTGGTCTTCAAAATACCAGTACAAAAATTATAAAAAGAAAGCACTCCCCTCATTCTTCAGGCTGCAGCCTGCACATCTTTTCTTGCCTTCCCTCTTCCCAAAAAGAGAGTATTGATTTCAGGAATGTGGCTGAGTCTGTGTCTGGGGTAGGCTTTCTGAGTAGGTTCCAGTTTGCCTAACTTGCTCCAGGTTTTTGAAGATGTAGGATACACCTATGCTAGTAAATTAAAAAGTCTGGGTCAGGAATTAAGTACTGAGACTGAAAGATTTATAGAGTTTAATTGGTGGAATCATCCTAAAAATATTTTCCTCTGAAAAGTGACCCTTTTTCAAACAGAGCCCTTGAAGAATTCGTATTATGGCAGAACCTAGGAGGGATAAGAAATTGCCATTCCTTTTAAAGGAAGCTACCCAGTTTTGGAAGGTAGGAGCTGACTGCAACTTGCATACAGGCTGTGCCCTGACATTCAGCTCCAGTGACAGAAAGTTGTCCCAAACAAATCTAGTCAACTGTAGGTATGTAGCCTTGAGAACACACCTTCCACAGGCAAGTACATCCTATTCAATCAGTAAAGACAAGTGCTCTTGAACTGCCTCCTGAGAGAGTGTCTTGTCTAAACTGTGCAGCAGATTTTTCTCCTGGGGATGTCTGCTGATCAGACACAGATCTCCATCTATTTTAGTCCGGGTGCTTTGTTAGTACCTGAAGCTGCAGTGCAACTCTAATTAGGCTGTGCAGATCCCATGCTTTATTGACTAACTCAAATAACTTCAGTATCAGGAAATCTGCAGTCATATTTTCCTTTGATTTTCAATCACTTAGTATTGAAAGGGATAGGGAAAAAGTAAAAATTAAATCTGAAGTTGCAAGTTTTTATCTAAGTAAAAATGGATGTATGCTTTTAAATTAATTTCTTCTTTTAGAAAGAACAAACACCAGTGGGTTTGTGTTGTGGTTGTACCTAGAGGTGTCAGTCAGAATTCAGGTGCCTCTGAGCAAACATGTACAATAAAAGAGCTCCTGTCCCATGGAGTTTAACTTGGAAATGAACCAAATCATCAAAGAAGGAAGAATAAAACCAAGACCTGGAAAGTGCAGTAATGCACTTGAGATCAAGAAAGTGGCTAAAATGTGCTTAAAATTAAGAGATTTAGAGCAACAGAAGAATTTAATTAATCAGACTGTCAGAACTAACTGCCAGGTAAAATACATCTGCTGATAAAGGTATCAATGCTAGTAAAACACACCCTTCACTTCAGCAGCAGCAAAGGAAAGGCCGGGAAGCTCTGGAGCAGCACTGGCTGAGGTGTGCTCTCAGTTTTATTCTCAGGCACTGGCGTTTGCAGATCATAAGGTGTGTGTCAGCATGGCCAATGAACAACAACTGTTTAATTAATTCTCAGGATGACACATACTCATATTCATGTTAATCCTAGGTACTTTGTAGGGGGAAAAAAAGCTACAGTGTATTTAATAGTTTCTTGCCACTGCTGCCAAACATCACTACCATGTATGCCATGCATACAATGCTTGGGCCACTGCATGAAATCCCACCCAGTTTCCATCTTTACTTCTGGTATCACCTGTTTTTTGCTTTCTTAGTTTTGCTTTTTTTACACTTTATCTACAATTCTATTAGGATTTTAAAGACTCTGTTCCTCTTATTCTTAAACTTTGTTGTCTCTTCTCACCTGAGATTTAATTTTGGTTGTCTTTTCTCTCTGAAATTTTCATGAACGAGTAACAGTCTGGCAAAATTTATTATTAATTAATCAATATTTTTTAAAAAGTAAACAGGGTGTACCTGAAATTCTGGAGTGCATTTTTTTTCTCTTTTAAGAAGCAGTATTTCATAGTGTCTTATTCTTGGAAAGACTGTGAGGATTCTGCAATGGAGCTGAAATTAAGAGTCAATTAATCAAGAACTGCTAGTAGGTACTTTAAAATGGTTAGGAGACACAAAGAAAAGAGATCACAAGCTTACCCCTAAAGCAGAGGAAAATTTGTTTTGTCCAGCAGTCAGTGCAGAGGGCACCCTTATCTGAAAAAAACTAAGTAGTGGTCCCATTCTGAAAAAACTTACATTTTACTTTCTTAGTCCCTTTCATATAGATTTCATAGCTGCAATGAGGAATAAAGTAAGCCCTCAAAATTTCCACTGTACTTGCAATTGATGCTGATCATAAATCCACTGACTATGATGTCTATAAATTTATGTTTCCTGCTCCCTGGCCACTGCATTCTCATTATGCAATCAGCAACCAACGAATGGAAATACTTCAAGGTTCACCATTTGGAGATTCAGGTTTTCTTCCCTCTTAGCAATCTTGCTGTTATTCTGTTTAGCTGGGCTGGGGCTTGTTTGTCTTTCTTTCTGCAGCCCTGAGTTTTCCATTCCTGCTTCAGCAGCTCAGCTTCTGGATGAGACATGACAGGTTCTCAGGTCTAGCTTTGCACACACTTTATGGTTAGGAAAATATCATGTAACAAGGGATGTTATATGTAGATATAAATACACTCTTAAATGTTACCAAATGTTGGCTACATGTAAAAAAAGTAGGTCACAATGAGAGCCACAAATTATGTTAATTGTCTGAAAAACATCATCATGTGTTGTATGGATTCCAGCTTATTATTTGAAAAACATGAAACACCTGTAAAAAGTAGAAGGTTATGATAATTACCAAAGATTAATATCTAGTCATGGAAAGTTTCTGCAAAACTGTAATACTCATTGGCTTCAAGAATGTTTCCCATAAGAATAATTTTGAATCCTGACTTCAGAAACATCAGCATCAACATCTGTATATCTTTAACAGAGTGAATGTTCTGAAGATATTAATGAGATCTGATTGCTGAATATCAGAATTGGGACAGAAAGTAAAAGAGAGAAAAGAAAAGTAAAACTGAAAAAATACTTGGAGCAGTGAACTTCTGTCCTACAAGTCACCCTGCAATATCTCAAAAAACTTGAATGGATTAAACCATACACTGATTGACTGCAAATAAAATCAAATTCTGCTTGTCTAAGAAAACCTCAACATAATAATTTGAAGTGAAAATTGCTTTTAACTAATATGCAAAAATATATAAAAGGAATAAAAGAATTATATAATGATGTTATTAATGTTTACTCATCCAAAATCCTTTTCTTCAGGGGAACCATGGTATTCCTGAAGTTAACTGTAAACATATACATGTCAGACAAAATTGATTGCAAAACCACTGCAGAGAAACACTGTTTTTGAAACTGAAACACTGGGCTGCATTGCCTGGTTGGAGTTCTCACTATCTGTGCTCCTGCAGGGTAAAGGTGAACAGCCAAGGAGCTGAGCCAGAGCATTGCAAGTGTTTGTGGATGGAGAAATTGGAAATGTCCTTTTTGGCAGCTTCCTACATGGAGAGAAAGAATTTCGGGGTCTGTTAGACAGACTTCTGAAAATTTCCCTGTAGTAGTTTGTATCTCTGTCTAACTGTTTCACTAGCTCACCAGAAGTTACCATGCCTGTCACAATGGTAACACAGGAGGATTTGAGTTCACATTTAACAAGTCCTCTTTGTATTCTGCGTCTTTGTCCAGACTGACTTTTGCCCATGCAATGGAATTTCAGATATCAGCTTGGAAATCATTGTGGCTAGAGCTGCTACTCCTCAAAACCTGTTGCAAATTCTGACACAAAGCACAGAAACACCTAAAACAAGTCCTCAAAGCTCATTTTCATCTTGTTTCAAGGCAATTCACCTTCCTCTAAGCAATCTTCAGCCCTGGCAAGCATCAAGTGGACCACTTCCTGAAAGCTGATGTGACAGCCTTGCTTGTAGTGTGATTTTCCTATCTCCTTGTTACTCATTGAGACATTGCAGAAGAATGCTGCTTGCCCACTGATAACAGATTGCCTTAATTCACAAAGCCTAAAGTTACACTAGTAGGCAAAAGTTTTGAAAATGAATGAATGCACTAGAGGTCGATTTTCAAGCATTCTGAGTGCATCACTCTAAAGATGGTGACATTGATTTTTACTATGTATATTCCATTAGGAGTAATTGGGTCAGGAAGACATTTATGCATTTAATATACTTGTATGACTTTCAGTGATGAAACAGGGAGTTGGGTTCAGATTTGAGTGTTATTGGAAGTGCCTCTCCACCAGGTCAACTTCTAAGAACAGCAGAATAAATATGACTTAATGCTTTGCAGTAAATCTCATATCTTTTATTGACTCTAAAATTCTAATGATATCCAGGAAATGCAGACTTGAGAAAAACTGCTGTGATGTAACAAAAGCTTCTTCTATAAAAGTTATGGAACACAAAAACATTAATGTTCCTAAAGTTTTTTTGTTGTAGCAAATATTCAGAATATATTTATATTCTCTAAGTAGATTTTAATGGACCTTTGAAATTCATTAGGGTGTTTTAGTCATCCTGCCAAATTAAAATTAATGTCTTCTGCCTAAGGAACCAAATCCTGGTTGTGGATCATGTTGCAGTAGGAGTGTGGTGGGTCTTTCAGCTATGTAAACCATCTGTGCCCTGAGTTCAGCAATACAAGAGACTATTGACCAGGTGCACAAAGGAGTGAGACATATTGCTTGACCACAGAAACCTTGGTTTCCAATTTCCAGAATGATGTTGTGTCAAAAATGCCAGCAACAAAAGGAGGAAAGTGGGAGGCTTTCAGGGGGAGGTGGGAACTGGTGAAAGGAATTCTCTGTATTTTCCCAGACAGTCCTATGGTGACCACAGTATTATCTTCCTTAACTTATCCCTGAGAGTCAAGACCCTGACACAGTTCTCATATATCTGGGCTTTGCCCTCAAGCAGGATAAAATGTTTTCAAATATAGTAAACTGAGAAAAAAAATAGTTGCAGAGTAAGAAGCAGCCACCCAACAACATCTAGCAACCAAATCTTCAAGGTTTTCTCTCTATTTTTGTGAACATCTTTAAGAAAAAAGAGAACAGGAAAAGGTTTGGAAAATATTGGAATATTTAGCATAAATGCTTTCAAGAAAAAGAGCTCTCCTTTCAGTAAGATACTTTGTTTCAGTTTTCTTCATGTATTGAAAACAGTGTTTGCATTTTGAAACTGAAGAGCTTTAAAAATAGAATCATAGAATCATAGAATTGTTTAGTTTGGAAAAGACCTCTAAGGTCACTAAATCCAGCTGTTAACCCAGCACTGCCAAGTCCACCAATAAACCCTGTCCCCAAGTGTCACATCTACAAGTTTACATATCTCCAGGAATGATGAGTTGACCACTTCCCTGGGCAGCCTGTTTCAATAAGTCCTTCAGTGAAGATTTTTTTTCCTAATATCCAATCTAAATTTCTCCTGTCACAACCTGAGGCCATTTCTTCTCATCCTAACTCGAGGCCTATTCCTCAAAGTACTTTGTGTGCACTTTCACCCTGCTCCATTCAGCAGCAGCAGTCCCACATTTCCCTTGTTCCTCATTTTATTTCTAATACAGAGATGGAAGCTCTTGATGCCCTCAATATCCCTTACAAGTCTTATCTTAATCTGGGATTTTACTGCTCTGACACCATTCCCACACAGCCATGCAATGTTTCTGAATTCTTCCTTTGTAGTCCACCTTTGCTGCATTTTTGCACTGAAGTGTAGTCATGAGTTCCCTGTCAACAAAGCTCTTATCCTACCAGATCTACTTGACATTCTGAGTATTTTGATAAACATTCTTGCTGATGGAGGAGGTTTCTAGTCTGTCACTCCACTCTGACTGGAGAGATGTCTGGACCTAATTTCACTGTTGCAAAATAAGCTCATGCAGCTGAGTAAGTCACAACAAAACAGAATATTTGCCTATTAGTACTTTAAATAATTCACTCATGAAACAGTTATTCAATCTGAAGAATTTTTTTTATCCTTGTTAATATATCTATAAAACTATTGCTACTAATACTGCCATATTAGCAAATATTCTATTTTAGTTACTTGGGCCTAAATCTGGACAATCCCAGGTAAAAATGCTCTCTTTAACAAAGGAAGACTTCATAAAAGTACTGTTTCTGCTTGTTCTCAAGCATGAGCAGGAATGTGTATTTTGACTGTTTCTGCTCTTCTTCCAAGTAAAGTAGATAATAGGATGAGTTGGCCCAAAACTTATCTTTCCACACACAGCCTGTTAATATCTGCTTCAGCTATTCCATCTAGTGGAATTTTACCTCTATTGTCTTCTCCCAGCTGAAATGTCATTAACCCAGTCAGGATCACTTGTTGTTCTTGTGCCAGTGCTTCAATGTGGGATTTCACTGGTGTAATCCCACACATCCTGCTCAGTCTGCATGAGCTGTCCCACAGCTCCTAAATGTAAGAGAACAAATTAGAAAAATTTGGAACTGTGTATCTGTGACTATGACATTCATGTTCATTTGTCAGATTTAGTAACTTTTATCCTCACAAATGAAACCCTATTCAGGCAACAGCTGCATGGCAGTAGAGGTGTTTGCAGTTAGGAATTGCCTTCCTATTAGTGACTCTTATCTTTCTGCAGAACTTAAATATGCCATCCGAGGCTGCCAGCCTTCCAAATCCTTCTTAACCTTGTGCCAAAACCCCTCTGTATTAGTAGGTACCTACTTCCAAATGTAATGTCAAAGAAAGTGTAAAAATAGAAAATAAATTATCTAGTGTCATTTTAGATAGGATATTAGGAAAAAATTCTTAACAGAAAGTGTTTTCAAGGGTGGAACAGGCTGCCCAGGCAGTGATAGGGTCACCATCCCTGGAGGTATGTAACAGACATGTAAATGTGGCACTTAGGGATATGGTTTAGTGGTGGACTTGGCAGTGTCTGGATAGTGGTTGAACTTGATAATCTTGAAGATATTTTTCAACCAAAATAATTGTACAATTCTACAGTTTTAATATTTCTGGGTCAGCATCTCATCCAGAAGCCACAAGAGCGTAAACCACTTAGACCTGTCCTTTCATAGTCTCCTCAGTATCTCATCTCCTCTTCTGTTGTCAGTCTTCCTTCCTCTCATTTCAATGCTTTTGCTCACATTGCACTCATGTTTTGGACCATTTTCCCATCTTGCTGTCAATCATCCACTCTCTTTTTGTCTTTCTCAGAAAAGTCAGCTGTGTTCTTAATTCAATGAACAAAACCATCTTCTGACAATAACAAAATCCTGGGCTTGTGGTCTGCTCCTCAGGGCAGAGCCCACAGCCATTCCGAGACTTCACTGTTACAAACATCTGAAGGTTTTGATAATAATATATTTCCAATATTGAACAATTTCTATTAAGAAGTTGTCTGGTGGGTTTTTTTTTTTTTTGTTTTTCTGGAATTATGTTAACATATTATTGCTGTTAGCATCTAGAAGACAACTTGTTTATTGCCAATTAACCACCTACAGAGCAGATGCTTAACCTGAACAACACCTTTCAAGGGAATATCCAGAGGCTGAATTTACCAGGCACTTTTATAAGTATTAAGGACCTACATTTACCACTGAGCAAATTATTTCAGAAATGCTCTAGGTGAGGGAAAATAGCTAGTGGAAATAGAATGTTAATTAGAGTCAGGAAGTTCAGGGCCAGATGTTTCATGGCAGGGAATCATGCTGTCTACATGGTAAGGTATGGGAGCAATGCACTGGGAATCTGTTTGGGTAAATGAAGGATCCTGAGGCTTCCAGAGGTGTTCTACTCTCCCAATAACTTTGTCAAATCTATTGTGCTTAGCTTTGCAGTCTACCAAGTGTTTGGGCTGCCATTCAGGCAGAGTGAGGAAGTTGCATAAGCATCTCTTCTTTTCTTTAGCCATTTCTTGGGGTTCTGACATTGAACTTATAACCAGTTGTGCTGGTTTTGACTGGGATAGAGTTAATTTTTTTCCCAGTGGCTGGGACTGTATATGTATGGGGCTTTGTTTTTTATTTGTGCTGAATACAGGGTTGGTAATATGAAGAGGTTTTTGTTATTTCTGAGCAGGGCTTACACAGGAGCCAAGGCCTCTTCTGTTTTCTGTACTCCCATCCTGGCAGGGAATTTGGGAGTGTGTGGGAGGTTGGGAGTAGATGCAGACAGGACAGGTGACCCAAGCTGACCAAAGGGTTATTCCAGACCACATGACATCATGCTCACTATATAAATTGGGGGAACAAAGGAAGACAGTGTGTGGGGGGATTTTAGGGTGATGGTGTTTGTCTTCCCAATGTGATGGGGCCCTGCTCTCCTGGAGATGGCTGAATGTCTTCCCTTGGGAAGCAGTGAATTAACTCCTTGTTTTGTTTTGCTTGTGTGAGCAGCTTTTGCTTTCCTTATTAATCTGTGTTTGTCTCAATCCATGAACATTCCAGCTTTTACCTTCCAATTCTCTCCCTGATCCTGTTGGTGGGAGTGAGGGGGGGTGGGCTGAGCAGGGCTTGACTGATGGCTGGGATGAAACCATGGCACCTGTACAATATTATCTCATGGGAAGAGCAGCTGGTATTAAAATTCAGGAATATGACTACTAATGCCAAGGCCTAACTTTCACATTTTCTCCATCTACAGAGTAGTAGTGATCCTTGTAATTAGGAAGATTTCTTTTGTAGCCAAAGAATTTCTAGTTAAATGTTGTCCTACAATGCTGTTACATCTCACTCTTTTACTTGAGTACAAACTTTCTTACATGTGCTTTCTTAGTCAGTAAGGACCATAATTCAGAAGACAGAATGCACAATAGCCCTGCAAACAGCTCTCCTCTTCAGTGCCCTTTTACAAAAGTGAAGAATCTTTTTCCAACAATAAGGCTCAGTGTCTTGAGTTACATTTGCGTGTGTAATTTTTTGCTCCATTGCCCCTAATGTGCACTTACAAGGTATTATTTTTGAGCACAGCTATAACTGATTGGAACACAAACCACTGGGTTTATCACCTCTTGGACTTGGATTTGTGTCTTATCCTTAGACAAATGCATATGGAAAGCTTTGCTCACTGCATTGCATATTGCAGCTTGCTCCCCAAATGCACAATACATAATTCAACAGAGTCTGGTGTAGTTGTCAGCTTTTCCTCAGAAAGAAACCAGCTGTTTAAAAGGCTGAAGGAATAAAACATTTTTGGAAGAGTTTCCCCTCATGGATTTCTACAGCTCCTCTCAGCTCATATTACTAAGACAGATACAATAACAAATTTACAGAAAAGAGCTGAAATCTGGACTTAAAGCCAAATGAGCATTTCTGCCTCTAGTGACTTTCCTCACTCTCTGATTTATGGTTATGCGTGTGAAATGGAGTGAAAGAGAACAGCTTTGTGTTTCCTGTGTTAATTTACACTTTCTGTGTCTGGAGCTCTCAAGGACCTTTGTGTGATGATGAGCGAATCCCCGAGACACAGACTTATAAAAGTCATTTCATACACCCATAACATGAAAACCTAGAAGGTATTTAGGACATACTTTCACTATCATACCAGGAGGGAATCCCTGGCTCCCAGAGCAGTCAGAGCATCTCACATGTGTCCTGCTCAATGACTTTACCTTCTGGAATGGACTGTCTTTCTTCATGTGGGGCATTCATGTGACAAGTCTTTGTTTGATGGCTGTAGCAAAGCCCTTTTTTTTGTCTCTCTGACTTCATAAGCCTTCACAGCTCTCATAATTTCTGCATTTGTGTCCTACCACAGTTTGTGGTGGTGGAGTGTCCTGTGCATGCACTCCGTGCTGGCATGTTCTGCATTAGGGCACTTCATGCCACACATGTTGAAAGGTCTTCTTTAGTGCTCTTCTGTGCTAAAGTAAAATTTTTGCATATGGCTAAGAAAGCACAGCCAGAAGCACATTCCTTGAACCCTCATGGCCATTGAAAGAGCTGCTAATCACAATGTAGACAAATATGATGTATAAGATACAAAAATGCCCTTCCAAAATCTTCCTCACAAAGGCTAAAATATTGATAAACTTTCTTACTCTCCAACTCCTCTTCCATGTAAAATGCAGAAATATGAATTATGTTTCTCCTGTGCCTTCCTCTCATATTTCCCTACTATAAAATATTATGCAGATAAACATTGAATTAGTTCTCCCAATTCCCACAGCTATTAAAAAATAAATACATGAATTCACATCTCTTCCCTCACCCACCTGTGCAATAAACAGTGATATCTCTTTAAAGAATCCATTATTTTTGTGAGATTCATAAATGAGTCTTTCTCATCTGTAATATCTGTGGTGTTACAACTGAGTCAAGCAAGCCAGATGAAAAGCTTCTTTAAGGCCAGACAGTTAAATTCCCTATGTGAATAGCCAGAAACTTTCAGCAATTGTTACCTTCCCATAATTTTGTTACCTAGATGTGAGACAGTCTGTGTCCTCCACACTGTATCTGTGAGAGAGAAAAATATTCAAGAACCCCAGCCTCTGATGGGCATATAAAGGACCAGTTTATCATCAGAAATTTATATATATTTTAAAATACATATATAAGAGATAATTTAAGTGAGAAGCCACTCTAATTTAGAAATATGTATGTGATCAGCCTGACCCCAATTTAAAGAAAGACCTTCTCCTGTTCACCAGTGTGTTGTAGAGGCACCTTGTTGACAGAAAAGAAGGGGAAAAAAGAGGTGCATGTTCTTCTACTTTCTCTGTTCAGGGCTGCATTATGGCAAAATTGATCTTTGGGAAAAAGGGATAGTATCTTATTTAGGGGTAGCAGTGGATCAAGAAAATGTTTGGGAAAGTAAGGGCAGGGGAAAGAGGGACGTATGAAAAAGGCTGTTATTTCTTTCTGTAACTTCCTAGTCAAGATGCAGAAAAAACCAACAGGAAAGGAAAATCATGGACTACCAACACCAAGTGCCAGTTCATTCCCTTCTGCTTCTTTGGAAAGGGAGCAGTGTCATGTATTCTCTCTGCACAGCTTGAGTTCTGGCAGCTGAGATGTGTGCCAATGAGCTTGTGTGATCATGTGTCTTGTGGAACACATCCTCCAGAGGAATTTGGCTGGATGACGGTGGCCATGCTGCTGGGTAGCAACCAGCAGTGTCAGAAAATGGCAGCCAGGATCAGGATCTCACTTTCAGATGTGTCTCTAAAACTACCAAGGGAATCAGCACCCTGACACACACAAGATGTTGCCCTGTTGTCCATCATCTGCCTCCCAGGAGTTTCTTTCCTGCACCAGCAACAAAACCGTAACTTTATTTATGGGTTCCTGAATTGCATATTTACTTGGCAATCCCATGTGAATCCTACCAGGCAACACGGGCAGAAAAGACTGTGATACAACCTAGGCATTAATGAGCTGTTTGCCAGCACCATGGTTTTCATGGACCTGAGGACAGAACCTCACAGTGAGTCAGAAGTCATAAAATTCAGAAAACTACAGGCTTAAGATTAGAAAACAAAGTTGGAGGACAATAATGTTGCCAATCTACCTCATGACTGTCAAGCACCTACACAGTAAGGTAGTAAGGACCTAGGGTGTAGCTGCATAAACTCTCTACCCTGCTCCAGATGGATTTGCAGAAAACACAAACTGAAAGGCACTGTTGTAGCATGGGTGTGAACAACATCAGGACTTTACATCTAGAAATGATGGAAACATTTATAAAATGATTTGCTTTGGAATGGACCTAGTTCCTACTGTAGATAGAGATACCTCCCACCAGACCAGGTTGTTCAAAGACCCATCCAGCCTGGCCTTGAACACATCCAGGAATGGGGCATCCACAGCTTCTCTGGGCAGTTCCAGCTGTATCACTCTTACAGTAAAGAATTTCTTATGTTTAAGCCTCTCCTCTTTCAATTTGAAGTCCTTGTCCTATCACTACACGTCCTTGGGTGCTGCAATGCTGAGCATAATATATGGCTTGTTTGTATTCTGCTTTTCTCTACTATAAAAAAGACAAATACAATTGAACATGACTGCAATGGCTGACTTATTAATGTTTGTGCAAAGTTTTAACTGAAGATACAAATTATCAAAGCAGAGAGATTCTGCAGAGACACTGCAATAAATTAGAGGGCTGGGCAATCACCAACCACATGAAGTTTAATAAGGGCAAGTGCTGGATTCTGCACTTGGGACAGGGCATCCTTGGATGTACAGAATGAGATGCTGGAAAGCAGTGTCGTGGAAAGGGACCTCAGGGTCTTGTTTACAGAAATGAAACTGAGCCAGCAGTGCCCTGGCAGCCAGGAGGGCCAACCCTGTCCTGGGGTGCATCAGGCCCAGCATCGCCAGCCAGGCAAGGGAGGCATTGTCCTGCTCTGGGGCAGCCTCACCTTGAGGGCTGGGGGCAGTTTTGGGTGCCACAAAATAAGAAAGATATAAAGCTGTTAGCATCCAAAGGAGGGCAACAAAGATGATGAAGGGCCTTGAGGGGAAGCTGAATGAGGAGTGACTGAGGGTACTGGGTCTGTTCAGCCTGGAGAAGAGGTGATACCTCACTGCAGTTACAATTTCCTTGTGAGGGGAAGAGGAGGGGCAGGCACTGATCTCTTCTCTGTGGTGACCAGTGACAGGACCTGAGGGAATGGTCTGAAGCTGTCTCAGGGGAGGTTTAGGCTGGATATTAGAAAAAAGTTCTTCACCCAGAGGGTGGCTGGGCACTGGAACAGGCTCCCTGGGGCAGTGGTCACAGCACCAGCCTGACAAAGCTCAAGGAGCATTTGGACAACACTCTCAGGCATGTGGTGTGACTCTTGGGAGGGTGCTGTGCAGGGCCAGGAGTTGGACTGTGATTCTATGTTTATTTGTTTATTGTTGTTAAGATACACTGGGACTCCCATTGTTCTAACCTTTGCCCACACCCACCTACAGTGATTACTTTTTATCAATCTTTTAAAAAAGCCCAGTCTGAGATATCACTGCCATTTTCAATATATCAGTAGTCAGACAGACTTATCAATAACCTCAAAGTCAAACAGCTTAACAGCAAAAAATAGAAGTAGCAAGATTTAATTAGATTCCATCCAATCAGGCCCTACCGGGAAAAGACATACAACTTTAATGTCTGCTGGGACTTCATCTCTGCTGCTGGTTAGGTTGTTCCTGGAGGAATATACAAGGACAAATTTTGCTTTCATTGCTTCATGCAGTTCCATTGACTTTAATGAGACTGGAAAGATTACTTCAGAAGCAAATGTAGTTTGTAACTTTATCTTCTTTCCATTAGCAGGCCATACCACTTTAATAAAATATAGGGTGAAAGTTCTTTAGGAATAGCAAAGCACCTGGGCATTCTCAAGCTATTGTCTCTGCCTGGCTGATTTGTTAGCCATTATTTTCACTTAAATAATATAAATTATGATGGTGACTGTGGCACAGATCTGCTATGTCTATTATTAAATTTTTCATGTTAGAATTATCACTTTATGTTAACCAACAACTTAATAGCGTTTTTGCTGTATCTCTTTTACATCCATCACCATGATGCTGTCAACTTTCCCTCTTAAATTAAATTTTTGAGACTATTTCTTCTAGCTCAGATTCATGATTTCCATTCTTGCTTAAAGCATACACAAATTTTTGTTTTCCTTTGTACTGTGTATGAGGCATAAAACATCATCCACAACCGTGAAGAATAGCTTGTACATCTTACTAACTTCTTGCTAACATTTCTTTTTCATTAAGGCCAGATTAGGCATGGATTCTGTGAAATAAAATTCAGTATCAGAGTGTAGCTTATATACAAAGCTATTCTAAATCAAATCTAAAGCAACAATATCATGTTAATACAGATGCACTGAGGAATTATTAATACTGAAAAATGAAGCATAGATTTATAGTGCAAAGTTTTTCTCTGTTTTTCTGAATTTTTTTCCTGTCCTCTGCTCCCTACTCGGCTTTAAAGAAAAGTGCCAGAGTAGACTTTTCAGCATTTGGTTGGTAGAAACTCATAAAAGTGACGTGATTGAAATTCTCCAGACACAGCTTGGCTTCAAGATGTAAATAATGTTCTGATACTGATTTCCAGAAGCTGACTAAAAACATTACATTTGAAACTTAACTGTTCCTTGGGAGAAAAAATTAAGAGAAAAATGAAAAGAGAATAAAATGATAAAGAGGGGGAGAAAAAAGGAAATATAATTCAAGAAGGGATGAACATTATTAGTCTCAGCAAGTTCAATCTTTAAAAGCTTCTTCCCTAAAAGACAAGTTTGAGTTTGCCTGAGCATTTTCCCAACCATTTCTGTTTGAATTTACTATGTGTTAGCAGGATTTTACAGTCCATTCAATCCAAGCTCAGGCTCAGATATCAATGAAATCAAAATAAATACTCATGTGTAATACTGACTGGAGGTCAAAGTAGCATGAAATAATAAGAGCAAATTTGTTATATTATTATTCCTTATATAATTATTATTTTTTGCCAACACTTGCTATCCATTTAGATTAAAAAATATTCATTTATATGGGTGGCATGCACAAAAGGAGGCTATACAGCTCCAAATATCTGACAGTTGTGAGGATTAAGAGAATAATTTAGTTTATTATGACTGTCTGAGTTGCTTGACCTAGCTGAGATGTGAAGAAGTATGTGTTGGGTATTTTATTTTCCACTGGAATTGTTCTAAGTGGGCCAATAGTTCTACTGAAACATTCACCGCCATTCTTTGGAGCAGGAGGAAAAGGAGAATAGTGATGGGTAAAAAATGGGGGGAAAACCCCAACAAACAAACAAACAAACAAACCCCAACCAACACAATTTTTAAAAGAACTGTATATTTCCTCTGTAATATATCTTCAAATGTTGATCAATTTTTTGTGACTTTTTCGGAGTCAGTGTGGTTACCTATAGGGTTGCCCATCTCTAAAACAGGGCAGGTCAAGATCATCCAAAATGATACCTACCTGTATAGTAGGTTGGGAGTTAGCCCAATTCAGCTGTCCACACCTGTTCTTCAGTTAAAATGTAGGAACTGGTGATGTGAGTGTTGAAAATACTGCTACAGACTGATTGTTGGTATCTTTAGGTGTTCCTTTCTTACTCTGGTAGTCTTGTGTTATAGGCAAATTAACCTGGAAACGTAGAACTCTCCAGTGAATTTTCTCCTTCTGTTTATCCTCCTTCACACTTTTGATTGTTCCATGGAACTTAAATGAGCAGTGAGGGAGAGCTATGTGTAATGACATATGAAAAGTGTTTGCAAATATGGGGTAATCTGAGAGTCAGTGGTATCTGGATACACTGAACTTAGTGCTTAACTCTGAGGTCTCAATTTTCTGTCACATACAGTCTTGTTTTGTATTTTCATGAGTGCCAGTAAATATCAGTCACTTGCTTTCTTGCCTGGGAGCATTCTGGATCCCGTTGTCACTTGCTGTGTAAAGACTAGTCCTCACTGATGGAACAGCAGTGAGCCCTGCACAGAAACATTACATGCCAAACGTAACTCTGTCTATGTTTTCACCTCTGCTGCTTAAACTCGGAGGCAAATCTCTGGGTATGACTACATCTACATTTGGTGAAGAAATAAATTCTGGGTTTCTCCTGAAGCCTAGATTCTTGCATGGAACCATCTGGCCAATGATGAAAATGACAATATTGATGTTAGTGACTGGACAAACCTTCTTACAGTACCTTCAGGGTATATTATTTCCATAATACGATTCACTCAGTCTTAAACTAGACACCAAAGTAGGCTAAATGAGTTGATGGTCTACAAGTGGTTGTTTCTCTCCACAGCTCCAAGAAGAACGTTCTGCTATGAGCTCATTCCTTTGCAAGAGTTCAAATTTAGGCTGATACAAGTCCCACTAGATGTGCTTGCATCTCCTGTGTAGGAAGGCTGAACAAAGACTTCCAGAATCTCTGTCTGTCCTTTGGTAGGTAAATGGAAGTATTCTAAGGTGGAATTCAGACCAGCCTGTGATAAGCAGGTGACAGAGCTGCCATCAGACCACGCACAGAAAACCAGGGCATACACACAGGATAAGGAGGTATCGCTTAAAGTGCTCTATGGGGAGCACCTGAACTTTTCCCTTGGCACTGTGAATCAGCCCTGTGGGGAGGCAAACAACATGAAGAGCCTTCAGCTGGTCCTTGCTCAGCAGGGCAGACCCAGGCCTTGCTCCCAGACAGGGCTCTGCTACCGCGTAGGTTCTTCCTAGGGAAGCGTAACAAGGAGACTGAGCACAGCAGACTTTGCTAGGGACAGGGAGTAAATACAGAGTTTCTTATCTTCCCTAAGAACTGTTTATGCCATAAAACTAACGGGTTTAAGAAAAGTGAAGAAGCAGATATCACACTGTAAACAAATTGTTTTAATTTATTTTTTTCTTGGGGGGATGAAGTATTAGCAAAGTAAAAACCTTCATTCACAGTACTAGAACAAGGTCTGTTTTTCTTTCTTGCAGTAGCTATGATTTGAAATTAATTCTTTCTGAAGTCAAACATCACTGCAATTAAAGAAGAAAAAACAGATTAAAAGTTGCCTCATAATGGATGTTATATGTTGTCATTTGCTCATTGTAAAGGAAGAGAAATAGAAAAGAAAGGTCTTTTTTCTCAATATCTTTCTGTTTCATCATTGATATTATTTTATTCCTGCCCTTTCTCTATTAGCATGTGTTCATCTCTTGTTAACATCATATCAATACAAAAACAACAGCCTTCACCATGTGCTTCAGTCCCTAATAGCACTAAAAACAAACAAACCCTGAAACTTAAGATTATAGTGGAGAAAATGTTCATATCAGCTAAATGTGTTTATTGTGGGTGTACTAACTTTTCTCTTTCTTAACAATTTTTATTTGGGGTTTCTGCACTGGACCACCAGCATACTTCTTCTGTTTTACTTAATCTTTCTTTTCCCTTCCAAACATAATTCTTTTCAAGGATCCTCAAGCGCCATTCTTCTGCAGCCTGAAATTCAGTATCTGAGTTATGTCCTGGGGATTGCAGTGGTATTATATTGTCAACAGGGCTGCAGCTGTTACTATCATGTGTAACACATGTTTAGAGTAAAATTTTTTTCTTTCTCTCAGTTGTTTGGGTTTGGTTTTTTTATCTTTTGATGGCTTCTTGGGAGAAAAGAAAAAAAAAGAAGAGGAATTAACTGGAATCCCCAAACCACTACAAGCATAGATAGAAGACCTTCAGATGAAAAATATTAAGTACTTCAGTCAAACATTGAATGGGCAAAGATCCACATTAAAAAAAAGACTGCTGTCACCATTATTCTACTGAGAAAATGTAAGAAAGACTGAAAGAGCCTGGGGATGAACTGTGAGTGTATCATTAAGGAGTCCAGCTGAAATGCTCAAACTGAGCATGTTACAGCACTCCCAACCTCATCCCGCTTTGGCTTTGTCCCTCCCTTCTTTCCATCCCAGATCAGGGAGCATGGAACTTCTGCCCTTGCCATGTCATGTGCCAGCACTCCTGTAAAAAGGAGTTTGTGGGAACCTGATCATCTTCCAACGAGTACTAGCACAAATGGAAGTGTCTCTGAAGCCAAGAGAGGGTTCCATCGAAATACTAAGTGTGTGGGAAAAGGGATTAGAGGATTACTTAAGATTAAAAAAGTGAAATTCTCAAACAGCAACACACTGCTGTAGAAGCTTATCTTTCTTACGGCAAAGTAATTTTTGATGTGTGCTCTACCAGTGGTCTGATAGTGATTTCTTGAGAGATGTGAGAGGCAACTAAGAAAAAAAACCAAAAAGGACATTATCAGAAAGTTTGTATTTGTTTTTCAGGGATTCATGCTTTAAAAAATTACTTAGTCAAAAAGGAGTGAAAATCACTGCAAATCAGTAAAGCAAAGCATAGAATAGATGAAGTCCTTCTATTGTGATTCCCTGAAACAATATCTGGTCAAATTTCCCCTTATTTTCTCATATGTTTAGTTCTGATGGCAAGAAATTTGTCCCTGGCATGAAGAAGACATTAATGGAACTGGTCTAACACTGGCAAAAGAGACAAGAAAATACTTATCATTTCACAGAAATAGGATGATAAACTTGAAATCTGAAAATCATGTGACTGAACAATAATAAAACAGTAGTGTGCATGTGACTGGAAGCCATGTCAGCTTGTAAAAAAAAAATACAAACAAAAATAACATCTATCTTTCCAAATTCTGGGTTTGTTTAAGCCAAGATAAAATCAGAATAATTGTTTCTTGCAAGATATGTTGAATGTCAATCTAAGTGTACAAAACCAGAGTCTATATTCCTATATAAACAAGACTAGGAAAGAAAAAACAAACCAGTGTGACTGCTGATCTATTTTATTTCTCACTGTTAGCTATAATGGCTCAAATTCCAGAAGGTAGGGTAAGAGCTCTATCATGATCCTTGACTTTCTAAAAGCAAGCAGACAACAGCATCTCACTGGGGAGGCTCTGAGGAAGAAGCCTTTAATGAACACCAAACAAATTTTTTAAAGGAGGATTAAAATAGAGTGGCAGTTCTGAGACACTTAGAATTCTAACAAGGCACTTAGAAGCAGAAGCAGTTATTTTCAAGCTATCCAGATGGATGAGTGAAACTGCACAAATGTAGCTTTATTTTAAAGAAAAGATCTAATCATAGATCTAATCCAGAAGTCCATTGCTCAGTTTGGATTCCCCAAGTGCTCACTGCATCTGCCGTGTCTACCCCAGGCTCACCAATGCACTAAAGCACTAAAGAACAACCCCTAGAGACAAGAAGTATGTACTTATTCACTAAAACACACAAAAAGCACGCAAACCAAACTGAAAGAAAACAAAATACCTATATTATTTGAGCCATCTAGTTGCATGAAGAATTAATATATGTAACTATAGAATTGTATTTTTTGCTGCTGTCCTTCTCCACCACCTTGAAAACTCACCTTTATTTTACAGATTCTGCCTGCCACAAATTTTTACATTTCACACCAGTTTGCAATATCTTTATGAGAGAGAAAATATGATTTTGTCTTTCCTGAGATGGATTAGAAATCCCCAAAAATGGAACTCTGGGCTTTTGTGGTTAACAACAGTATTAGTAATGATAATATATAAGATACAGGAATTGCCTTGGGAGCTATATTCTTTATCCAGTGTTTCCTTTTAAAAGAAAACCGGGAATAGTTAAGAATCACCAAACAGTAGAATAGCTCATATTTACAAGAGCAACATAGAGGAATACTTTATTGTCGTGAGTCAGTATTGTAATCAGTAAGTAATTATTATGCATTTTACTTTCATTGGGGTTCTGGTGATGACAAAATTGGAGAACAGTGTTTTTTCAGGCAGTGTACTGTATCTACTTATGGCTCTGAACATTGGAGTCAAGAAAATGAAGTTCTTGGCTCAGCAGACTAAGCTATCTTAGTCTCCATCCACTCTTCAGCTTTTCCAAAGAATTCTCCTGCCAAATAAGATAAAACTAGTATTTCTAAACCCACTAAAAACTCATGTTGTAATGTGTGTGTAGTAACAGATTCAAGCACTTAATTTTTTTCTTTTACATTTCATTTTCAGCATGCAAAGCAGTTCACTAGTAGAAATGGTTGAAATAATGGAAAACGAACACCAAGGACCCTACACTGAGCCTGCCTGGAAGCCAAAAACTTTACTGGTCTTTTCCATCTCTGATTCTTTGAAACTTAGCACTGTATGGGTATAAACTTTGATTTTCTTTTTCATTGCAATTAATATTAATATTAGTATATTTTCTGTAATCTTGATAAATAAAGGGGATGTGTCTTCCTTCCAAACATGAGACCTCAAAGTATTGATTATATATTTACTGACGTACCTAAAAAATAATCTTTTGAATTGGTTTAAGCTAGAGCTTGTATGTAAGGGACCGTAAAATTACCAAAAAGAAAAAGGGGGAGCTGGTGGATTGGAACAAAACTGGTACATATGGTACATATGATGTTCTTTCTGCACAGGTTTAGACACACTAAAGGTCTCTCTGGAAAAAAGAGATGGGAAATAATATCTCAAGATAGCCATATTTCATAAAACACTAAGTGGATTCAAGAAAATGGGGCTGGCAATGCTGAGCCAGAACTAGAACCCACCCACTCCAAGAAAGTGCCTGTTGGCTGTTGCTAGCAGTGTTCAGGGAAAGTTCAAATCTAGCTCTTGCATTCAGTAGCCCCCTGTGAAATTGTCTTCCATAAATTTGCCCAGTTTCTTCTTAAAAACATTTATTCTTTGGGCTTTCACCACAACCTCTGGCAATGAGTTCCACAATTTAATTATATACTGAGAAAAAGCACTTCCTTTGGTTTATTTTCAACCTGCTACATGATAATTTCATTGACTGTACTTGTTTTTTTGACAATGCCAAAACTATTGTTTTGTCAAATTTTTTTGTGATGTCAGCAGTTCTTAAAACAAGAAGAAAAGGTTTTTCAGCACAAAGAAAAGAAGCCTGCCTGCACTTGAAAAAGTGGTTTTTTTTGACAGATAACAATGTAGGAGAGGAGACCCAGAGGTACCTAGTCTAATAACCAGGGTAATGTGGAAGGAATCTGGAAAGAAATAAATACATGCCAGTTGCCATTTGGAGTTCCTCATCTTGTTGCATTTTTCTTTAAGAGACTAATTCTTGTTAGCTGATAAGGAAAATGCCCTTTAGTTTCAAGGACACTATTCACTACATGCCACTGCTACAGATTGGAGAGTTGCCTGATACCAGAAAATGCAATGACTGAACATCATGGTTTCACACCCAGCATGGGTCCAGCCTCAAGGAAAGGATTCAAATGTTTGACTGCCTCAGCACGTTCTGGAATTTGATAAGATCTATGGAGAGAAACCAAGTAAGAGGGAGACAGCAGATAAATTTGTTAGTAGAGCAGCAACATGCAATGAAGTGCAGTGTAGACTTATGTCTGTACTGAGGTAGAAGAGTTTTTTATCTCCACTACAGGTTATCGTGATCCTGAATGCAGTTAGACTTCCGACTGACTCATGTTTCCTAGGATACAGTAAGAAAGAACCAGACTAATGAATTTGCTGCCTGACACATGTTGAAAAGTAACATATGATGGGATTTTTCATATTACTCTTTTTTTTTATAGTCCCAAAGACTGTGTGCATTGAAACGAACTGCTGAGTACAGCAAATGATGCTCAGAGAGCTGCTGTGTTTAAAACAGAGCTCTTGGATTTTGCTCTGTCTGCTTTTTATAACAGTTTTTAAAGAACTTTTTTGCAACATTTGGTTATTTTTACTTTGGGGTTTTTTTTCTTTTTAGGACACTTTTCAAAGGACTTCACAGATGTTCACTGGGAGATCTCTATGTCTATTTTTGTCTCAGGAGTATATAAATATCAGTGACATTAGTACATGGGCACAGACGGTCCAACTAAATTTCAACACTGCTTCTCACTTATTTGCATAGGAAAGGTTCACCACATGTAAAAGTACCTGTTAAAACATGTTTAATCTGTGCTTCTTATACAAGATGCACACATGAAACCTTGGAGAAAACAAATTTGCTCATCCCTTTTGGGTACGTGCCTTAGGACAGGATGAACTGCTCGTTAAAAGGGCCCTTTTCTCCTCACCAGCAGTAGGGTGAACTCAGGTCACCACCTTCCACTGTAGCTAAACAGCTAAAGGTAGCTAAGGTGACTTCTGTCCCTTGCTCTAATTCCTCCCTGTTTTGATTTTCCTTACCAAGAACCTTTAAAAGATATTGAAACCAAACCAGTCAAACAAATAAAGAACTAGGTTAGCACACAAGTAGTATGACGAGTGCTTTTAAAAATGTCTTTTATATTGTGTCTTTTTTTTATTGTAAGTTCTAAACCTTAGAACCTCAGGAAGCAATCAACACACAAGGACCTGCAATTTTTTGTATATTACACAAGGAAAAATTAAAAATGGACTTTCAGTTCTGTCCTTGTGTTGTAGGGCATATCTTAAAATCATGACATGTATGAATTCAAATCCATAATCTCTTTTTAGGAATTCACACTTGAGGTTTTGAAAGGTCTGAGTGATCTTTGACTCATAAAATAGGTGGCCTCTGCATGTCATGGTAGAGGTCATTGTAGAAGACTTCAAGGAGAGTACTGACACTAGACTTCAATCTATAACAACTTCTACCTACTTTCTCCATCACTGGAGGATGAACTTTCTTTCAGTAGTCCATGGAAAAGGTTAAATTGAAGTCTTAAAATGCTGAAACAATGCCTTCACTAAGTTTGTTTCTAACATGTTCTGTTTGGGTGTGGTTTACTTCTTTTCAAAAAGAAACCTTTTGGAGATGTTGAAAGCACTGTGATGTCAATCAGTCTGCCCAAGACAAGTGTACCTCTGTAAAAGTATAAGAAAGGACAATTATCATGGAAATATTGCATCTGAATTTACTCTACTTACAAATAATAATTCTCAGGAACACAGTATCTTGAAAGAAGCCTTTTATTTAATGACAAGGCAATATATCTGGAGAATAGCCTTATGTATTTTTCATCACAGATCTGAAACAGTTTCTCTTCTATTTCTTGTAATTCCATCTCTTGAGTAGAAAGCAGAGCCATTTCCAGTGAAAGCAGAGTAGTCATGTGACCTGTACAGTTATTTATATTTTATCAATGTCAGTACAGGCGTGGTCCCCTACCAGACAAAATTTTGGTGTAGGGCTCCTGATGCTTCACTTCCTGGGGATCCAAGGCTGCCACACAGACACCACCATGCAGCCATCTCCTCTGCATTGCCCATCCTTGGCAAATACAAGGGAACTGCAGGTTGGAAATGTCTGGAAGTGTGCATTGTGTGCTATTAAGAGCAGGATTTTAATCATCTTCATATTAAAAATGGATTTTTCAAAGCAATTCCAAAAGGAATTTTTTGTATACATTTCGTTCACTGCTTTGAAGACAGGAATATCATTACTGTAGCCAGCCCTTCACCCACAGTCGCGCATGAAAAGGGCGGGGGAGACAGAAAGAAGCTACATCAAGTGTAATAGTTACAGACTCGAGCAGACTATCAACAGCTGCAAGGTTAATTACACATCTTACCAAAATATATTATAAAAAAAAAAAATGAAAAGATGGGAAAATCTATGCTTCAGAAATAAAAGATAAGAAATTCTTTAGAGTAATTATAGGCTGTTGAGGCCTTATGGTAATAATAAAGAAAAACATCTGACTGGATTGATGTTGGAGGAGACAGTGACAAGAGGAATACAGGTTGAAAAAAATAATTAAAATCAGCTATCTTGGGTAAGCTGTCATTCAGTCTCAGGAAGAAAAGAAATGCTAATAAAATATTAATAGGATCTTTTTAAGATTTTTAATAACATTCTTTTCTACACAGGTAGCGCTTCACTTTGTCAGTCAAGAGCATCAGACACAGAAGTACCAGACAAACAAATGCATGAAAAGTGGGAAGAAAAGAAAATCTTTTGGGCAATAGGGTTTGACCTCAGAAATAAACCACCAAGACAGGTGGTTCAGGCAGGAGCTGTATGGAGAACATGTTGTGGAAAATCACTGACTCTGCTTTGCTTCTTAGAGGAAATTATAGCAAGGAGGGAAAGTTATTTCAGACTGACAGACACCAAATGTCAGCAATCATGATATAATCAGTGCAGGCTTCATTATATTTAAGTGGTTTGAAACTCGGCAGATTTCAGACAGCTCCAAAATCTAGAGGAAGAGTGTGTCTAAAAGACGATCTTATGAATATTACATATACACTCTCTGTGCAGCATCACACACATTTTTATGTGATAAATTCTTCTGCAACTGTCTCTGCAGCTTCTTCTTCAGTGGCCCCTTAGCACGGAGTGCCTTTCTTGAACTGGCTTGCAACTCCTCTGCCCTCCCTTCTTTCAAGTCTTTACATAAAGCCACATTTTGTTGCTGACCCAGCCCCGCTTTGTAATGAGCTCCAGAGAAAATATACTTTGCCAGGCCAGAAAACCACTGAAGTCATTGTGCTCAGACAAGTTCAAGGCAGCTTCTCAATATTAAAGATAGATTGTGGGGTTTTTTTCTT
Source organism: Drymodes brunneopygia (assembly GCA_013400955.1). Classification (NCBI taxonomy): domain Eukaryota; kingdom Metazoa; phylum Chordata; class Aves; order Passeriformes; family Petroicidae; genus Drymodes; species Drymodes brunneopygia. Next base: position 1,483,406 of record VZTZ01030475.1, on the reverse strand, counting down.
CCTTGTAATGTAATTAGACCTTGCTAGAAAACTGTATTACCTTAGGGGTGGCTCTCAATCCTGTTGGTTTTAAGCAACTGCTAGGAGAGGCTTATCATCAGGCCTTTTTCTCTGCACAGATAAAGCTGCTGAGGATGACACACACCCTGGACATGTGACACAGGGTGACTGCACTGCTGTGCAATCTGCAGCTGCACTACATCTGTCACAGCTGTCGCAGCTACTGCACACCTCAGCGCAGATGCCATTAATTTTAACTCTACACCTGCAGTGTGCCTGATCTCTTAAAAGACCCTTTAACAAGCTCTTTCCTTCCAAATCAGCACACTTCCAACTCAGCCATAACTAATTAAACTGGCAAGTATTCTAAGGAGATGCAAGGGGAAACTGAGGGAAATAATTGAGATCCTGCCCACAGAAATGTGTCGCATGGTTTGTGATTGTCACTAATGACAGGTGTGTATCTGTGGGTGGAAGGAGAATGGATATTTATTCATTACTGGAGTAAGCTGCCTTGGATAGAACGGCTGTTGATAATAATGCCTATTTTAGGGTTGTTTGACAGTTCTCATCAAGCGCAGAAAATGGTAAACTCCATCAGATTGTTTCATTGGAAAGGAGCAGGGTGAGGGAGGAGTGAATGTCAGAGCAGAATTCAGTCATGTCTGAGAACAAGGCAGAGGGGAAACACATTGTGTGCCTCGTGCTGAAAATTTCTGGTGGACATCTCTTATGCCATTGTGATTTAGCAATTTGACAAGGAGGTCATCTTTGTAAAACAAAAAGTGACCTTTACTGCCAATGTGAGAAGCCAATCAAATATTGGTAAATCCTAAAAGCCTGTCAAACTCTTAGGTCAGTTAAAATCTGGAGATAATATTTCTGGAAATGATACCTTCCTTTAGCGTATTTGGCCAGGTTGCTTCAGTAGTGACCAGAACAGGTCCTGATATGAGCATGGACACCCTCTGCACAAATGTGGGCTATGCACTCATACTATCCCACATTTTCTGCTGAGAACAGGCTCACTACATGCATTCCACTCTAAAAAGTGGAATATAGTCCCCTTCTAACCAAGAACTACATGTATGGCTGGATAGGCAAATGCTGATGAAAAGAATTTTGTTTATGCATGCAGAGATCAGAGTCATGAGCAACAAACAGATGAGAAAGAGGTTCTGGTGACACCACACTTTGCATGACACAGAACAGAGAAGATGAAGGTTCCAGAGGCCTCACTATAATTTTGCACTCTGTTAATGGGGTCTTGTCTGTCAGGGCCATCCCTAAGGGGGAGCAAATAATCTGGGGAGCAGGAGCTTTGTGTGGCAGTAAATCCTTTCCAGTGTCTGGTTCCCAAGGCCTAAATTCACATCTGAGTCTGGAGAACATGCAACAAATATGATATTGAGTCATTGTGCACTGAAGGATGACAGAAAATTCTACAGAATTTGATAATAATATATTTGAATATTTGAACATTTTGATATGATGTCCCCAGTTATTCTCACAGATAAAAAATTGCTGCTTGAAACACAGGACATAATGAAAAGGCATTAAGGCAGCTAAGCACAAGTTGAAGGACCAAGTATTCAGGTGCAGGGAGCAGAAAGCATAGCTGCTCTCTCCTGCTGGATGTCAGAACAGCCTCCAGACCTCCAGCTCTGCACAGAGACAGCTCCTGGCACCGGAACTGCTCCAGCTGTGGCCACACACCACGCCAGTCTATTGGAAGTTGACACATTGTTCTTCGTCAAAACATGGTGAAGGAATGGAGGGGCCATCTGTCTGCAGGCAGCTGACTGTGAACTGGCCTTCAGCAGAGGGTTTGTGCTGGCCTCCATTTCCCACATGCAAAAGAACCAACCTATGCACAGCAGACCTGTGTCTACTGCTTAGAGACAGCAAAAAGTACTGATAAAGGTGAGGATCAGGCTCAGAAATTACAGTACTGAAAAACTGGGTGCTCCTTAACTATCACGTCTTGGAGGTAAATAGCAACAGAAGACTGCTGGAAATGCAGAGGGTCAAATTGCATGGCAGGCTGTGGCTGCTTTGGGTTCTGAAGCCTATGATGTGCTGATGTCCTACAGGCAAACTGCCAGACTGAATCCAACCACTTCGATGTCATACTCAGAGTCTTTTCACAGATCCAGGCCATTTCCTCCTGATTCTGACACAGGTGTTAAAAAAGCAAGCAAACAAACAAGCAGCCCAAGTAATGGATTCTGAGAGAAGCTGCTACCAGGGCCAGGATTTCCAATGCCTCTTATTGGACATTATTTACCCTTTGAAGTTTAGAATATTAAGTGCTTTCCAGAAATAGTAGGTTTTAAATAGCATTTACTGTGATAGTCAATGATGATAAACAAGCAACTGACACAAGTCTTAGATAAACATATCTAAGATTTTTTACATGACAGTTATAACAGCAGTATTTATGCCATTGGATAAGATGACATCCAGGAATAACCAGTGCCAGAGACAAAGCACTAGAATATTCTTGTCATTTTTTGTAAATGCACCTCTATAATTTAGAATTCTGCTCCACTTAATTGCTATAGCTATTAGAAATTCAAATATTATTTCACAATTATTTACATTGATGTTTGAAAAGATCACAATAAAACATAGCATTACTATGATTACCTAAGCAATTAAGAAAGATGATGTTTTGAAACCACCTTCTAAATAAAGTACATATATCATCCACATGTCTGCATCACACTGATTTTTCTGTGATTTTGATTAACAAGATGTGCTGGACTCTGCAATGAGGATTTGTCTCCCCATCTATAGATGTTTATGGGTTAGGCATCTATACCTTAGCTATTCAACTTTGGCCACTTTTGAGACAATAAAAAGGAACTAAGGAATGACTGGCCTCATCTTTAAGTGTGCATCTAGAGTGTTTCAAATAAAATATTTATTTTTCTTTCATTAATTTACAGGGGACCTAAGAAATATATCTGTTGACACACACATTGCAATGAATACATCTCACAGTGATCATCTGAAAATAGCAGATATTCTATTCCTACCTCAGTTCCCCATATATTTCCAGAGCAAAGTGGAAAGCTCAATGAAATTTCAGTTCTTTGCAGAATTGGGTCTGTGAGATATCTAAAAAACCAAGTTTTACTGTGTGCAAAGGAATGCAAAAATATTTACCTTGTGAGCCCCACAAACCCAGTATTTGGTAGGCATAAACCTGCAGCAATGAACCTGCTAGCTGAAAGTGGAAACTTGCTCCAAGTCAGAAGAGGTTCTGATCAAAATGGAGCATGTCAAATATCAGTACTTCCTGGTGCACTAAGATGTTCATGATCGCTTGAGGCTGCTTTAGAAAAGAGACACTCTTTTTTTTGCCAATTTTGTAAAGTCTTACCTTCCATACTATAAAATAATCCTGTGGATTTTCTTCCTTAGGAGAGCCTGCAACATCAGCTAAGTAATTCTGAAAACATCTATGGATCTAGGATTTCTGCAGGAAGTGGACAGTAAACTCGGAAACTTCTGGACACAAGGAAACTCCAGAGCTCCAGATTTGCACTCTGGTAAGCCATGTAAAGACTCTTGTCTTCAACGTGAGGGCAGAAAAATTCTCCCAGCGTTTAGTAGCCTCATGATGGAACACATGGACTGCAAACTGAGGTCTACCCATAGCCAGTTATGTTTCATTTCCTGAGAGACTCTCTTGAAATTTGTTGAAATAGAATTTAGAAAAAAACACTTATAGGTCTTTTTTCTAATGCTTCTTTCTTAATAGTGATCTGAGAGGAACAATGAAACCCAGTAGACACAACAAAATGCCCTCGTTTCTGCGACAAATAAACCATAAAGATGATTTTTTTTACTTCTTCAATGCTTTTGTATCCAAAATTATCAAAACTATAAAAGAGAGAAAGGAATTTTTGTTTTGTAGCAGGGAAGACAAATCTCAGACCTAGTCAAGGTCAGCAGCGGTGCCTCTGTCTTCACTACTGCTGATCCATGTTATTTACGTCCACAATGATTTGCTGCCTTGATCCTCAGCTCATTTAGGCTGGAGAACTTGCTGGAGTGGCTTCTGGGTGGGAATGGCTGGGCCTCATCCTGCTGCAAAGCCAGAGTGCAGATTCAGCTGAGTGCCAGCTCCAGCACACGAGTCAGTAACTGCAACTTCCAGGGTCTTATCCAAGGTGATCCCAGGATTCAAGCCTGGCAGAGCACAGAAGATATTGCTGTGGAAGAAAATTCTTCTACTCAGATATATTTTTCAAATATCAGTCAAATTGACAGATTAATCACCAACACAGTTATCTTCAGACTTCCACTGAACCCTCAGTCAGAGCAGGTTTTGCAAATATATAAGAAGAAATTCTGTTATAAGTAAATTCAATGTCATTTCTGTCCTTTTGATGAGGGCAAGTTTTCAGGTGTGATCCAGGAAGGCATTAAAATAGCACAAGTTGTAGCATTATTCTTACAGCACAGAAGACTTGTGCACATAAAATATGTCAAAAGAGATGCCACCAATCTGTTTAATAGCTGCTTAGATACTACAAATTACCCTAACAGAATTTAGAAGGATGCGTGTTCAAAATGTCAAAGTCAAGCTTTTATCCCTGTTAGTAATTATCTCATGTAAGATTCTTTCACACAGTGTAGAGTTTAAGTTTAAACAGAGGTGAGCATGCTTTATAGATGTTATTCCATGTAACATATTTGTAAGGCTTAATATGTACAGTCAAAACAAGCCATGCCTGAATTGCATCACTTCCCTAATTTTCAATCAGTCATTTTAAGTATTTACTGTCCTTACTCAAAGTTGTGCACTTTATTTTAAATGAAAAGATATTTACATATAGCATGGCATTTCATTTCTTAAACAGACAATCACTGTGGGATTCCAAATTGTATATTCTGGATGTGGCTACAAAGCTGCAAAGCTTAATAAATCTGGCACAGAGAACCCTGAAAGCAAACTGGAGAAAAGAAAATCTTACACAGACAAACCTGAAAGAAGCAGATGTGAGAGAAGACATCTTTCTAAGGTTTACCTCCTCAACACTGATCTCTGGAAAACTAGAGACAGCAACCCAGGAGGAAAAGAAATTGAACCAGTCTTCAGAGTCAGGAGCTTTTCAATGCAGTCCAGATGTTTCTGAGGTATGGTAGTGGTGGTGTTTATCCCTGATAGGCAGCTCAGTCCCACACAGCCTCTCACTTGACTCCCTTGGGGTAGGATGAGGGAGAGAATCAGGAGGGTAAAAGTGAGAAAATATGGTTTAACAGGTAAAGAAAAAACAAAGTAAAGGAGAAAAATAAATTCATTGGTACTTATCAGCAGGCAGATATTCAGCCATCTCCAGGAAAGCAGGGGTTGTAATGTGTAATGGCTACTTGGGAACATAAATTTCATAACTTTAAATGTCCTCCCTTTCTCCTTCTTCATCCAGCATTTACTGGTGAACAGTGTCATTTGTATAGAACATCCCTTTGGCCACTAACGCATTTTGTGTTATTAACACATTTTGTTTTAATCACAAATCCAAAACATTGCACCATACCAATTACTATGAAAAAAATTTATCATCAAAGTCAATACAAGCGTAGAGATGCTGTGACCCACCAGCCTTATTCCCCACTTCTCATAAGGCAGTCTTTGAGGATGCATAATCACATTTTTTGTGAAGGTAAATGTGTGATGATATTATCCTGCCCAGTACACACCTGCATCCAGCTGTCTCCACTTAAGATGTAGGCACAAAGTATAGTAACAATACAATACAATGCTGCGGGGAGGAAGCCTGCAAGAAGATAATGTGGACATCACTTGTACTTTTGTCAGACTGCTTCACTTTATGAAGAACAGAGTTAACCAGACTGATAATTGTGCACTTCCTTGGAAATCACTGTCTTTGGAGGACTTGAGCAAACCTTTACAGCCTACAGAAGTCAATGCCATCACTTTATTGATGGTGGATGTTTCAAGTTTCTCCTTGAGGAGTGGATCAGGAAAATACCTTGTTTTGTTCCTTTATGAATGAAAGAGCTAGAGGATTTCAGGATATTTTTGTCTAAGCCAAGACACTTGAAAATACATCTTCAATGTTTTATAGCTGATGGTTGACCTCAAGAGAAAGCTGTGTGGTAGATTGGTGTGTGTGCATGTGAGTGTGTGTGCACTTTTTATGTGGAAATTTTTCTGTATGCCAGAACATATAATGCCACGTGTTCAGGAGACCAACTTTGTACAAACTGCAAACAGTGCAGGTTATTCATCATCAAGATAATACCAAAAAAATTACAATATGTAATTCTTTTACTTTAGACAACACTAAAACCCTACCAATACCTTTTAAAAGATCTTGTGCTTTCTCTTTTGTACCTCTTTTTATGTTTTTTCAAACCTTTTAATGTTTGATCAACCTTTGCCTATTGCTGCATTCCTCGGTGAGCCAGCACAACTGCTGCTGTGTGAGCACACAAATGCAGAAGGGCTCTGTAGAGAATTCAGTTAAACTCTAGTGGGGAAAAAACCTGTTGAAATTCCTTTTGAGGTTTTCCATGTTACGTGCCAGGAACACGTTACCTTCTAGTAACCCTATAGGTTGCCTCTCTGGTGTTATACCTTCCTACATGTCACTGTTAAAACAGACAGCAAAGAAAGACTCTAGCAACTTTTGTACAGCTCTGATGAAGACAGATCTCATTAATCCAAAGTAAGGGCTACCCATGCTCATGTGGGGCCATGTTGGCAGTATATTCATGCTCCTGTTTTCTGCTTATAGAAGTGTTCAAGATGGAAAACCAAAGATTTCTAAGTTATTCAGTCAGTACTAGCTGTGCCAGCTCTGATTAATTCCAACATCTGCAGATTTTCATCACCAGCAAAATTCTGGGCACATGAGTATCGTGCTGGTGCTCATGGTGTTTCCACAGCTTGAACTCTCCAACTCTTTTATTGATGACCAAGACTGACATTATGTCACAACAGAGGCAAAGAGCACAAATATTTTGCTGAGGATCTCATCTGAAACACACCACATACATCTGAGCCTGAAGTACATATAATTTGTAGGTTCTGTAGAAAGTGATTGGAAAACTGCCTGTAGTAGTGCCAGAAGAAGCGACTGGGACCATTGCTGCCTTCTCAGAAGTTGTGTGAGAAATATGTCAAGCAGAGATGAAATACTGACACTTCTTGCTGCTCCCAGTGTGTCTGCATGAGAAATCAATACTCACAACAGACAACAAAGCTTTGGAGGCGCAGGGTCCCACAACTCCTCCAACACTAGACTCCAAGAGAGTCTCCTGCTCACAGCAGCCCCTCTTCTTGTGGAAGAGGAAATACTGGAGCTGCCTCATTTCTTACAGCTATCTCTGTACCCATACTACTGACTGCACAGCACATCTCCAATTTCTTCTTTGCCAGCACTGGGAACATGAGAGGCACAAGCTGATTTGGGGAAAGCATAGGGCAGGACTATACCTACCATGGTCCCTGTTCTTATGGGAGGCCTAAATAATTTTCTGATCAGCTCAGTCAAAGAGTGTCCTGCCTGTGATGTGTTTGTCTCAGTAACAAAGTTGTCTGAAAGGGTCTGTGAGATTATACATTAGTACTTAAAAAGGAAACAATATCAGAAAGCCGCCAGCTTTTAAGTCGGTGAACTGAGACCCTGCTCATAACAATCGTCAGTGTTATTCAGATCACGTGATTTTTTCTTGTAAACTCTATAGGCATATCAATTTTTTTAAAAAAAAAATAGGTGAAGGCAGTAATCATTTATTAATTTCCTAAAGCTGCAGCTGTTTAATTCTGTCAGTGAATCCCTACTGCTCTGTGATGAGTTTATTGAAGGTTATATAGAATAGCTGAAGTATTCCCACTCACCCTCACCGACTCTATAACTTGCTTCTGTCCAGAAGATGGCAAGGGAACCACTTTAGGTGCCTTTCTTAGAAATGCTCCAGGAAATGGAGTTTTAGATTTATTCTTTCTTAAATAAGATTGCTATTTTCTTTAAAAATAACACTTCTTATTTTTGAAACTCCTCAAAGTGCCAGTCATGTCTATCACTTGTCTGTCCCTGCTCAGAGCTTAATGCAAAGTCTAGAAACTCTTTGTATGAAAATTTCATGCCTCCAGGTGCTCCATTGATTATTCATGAAGCTTTTGGAGCTGTCACCATGGGAGCCAATTGGCTACAACTTATTTAGCATATTAATGACCTATATGAGTTAGTGCATGAGGAGACATATCACGCCACCTGGAATGCAAGTGGCAAGCTGCTGCTGACTCAATCAGCTTTGCAATGGGAAGCAAGGAATTGGAAATATTTTACACAGAAACAGCAAATCTCTTGCATGTCCAAATGCATTCGCTCAAATTAGCATGCATGGCTTCAATAGCTTGTTTTCATAATATGTTCCTTTTATCCTCTGTGCGTTTGGCCTCATTACAAGCTGTCTCCTCCTGCCAGAGCACATGCCCCTGGAAAGGTTTAATAGGTGAGTCATGTGGTTTGTGAGACATTACATCAGAATGATTTAATACACCAAGGGCAGGGCTGTATGTCAGGTTCAGCTGCTGTTACTGCCGTTACAGTTTGTGTAGCAGGTAACTTGATGGTCTCCAGAAAGCAGCTAGATAATGATAACAATTAATTTTATGGCAGCAAGAGAGGGACTTCAGCTGAGCTAAGCACCTTTTTTATTTTCCCCCATTTGCTGCGGCGCTTTTACACCCAGTCAGCAGGTGAAGAGCTGCCTTAACATTTTGGCAAAATTAAAATGTTAGAACTAAACAAGGAATTCACTGAGGGGGAGTCAGGAAGCAATGGTATAAAAAAGCTCTGGCTAGACTAGAGGCAGCTCCATTAAATCTGCAGACAAGCAGTGCAAGCAGCACACTCTGGCAGGGCTGTGCTGGACCCTGCGGGCAAGGAGCCTCCTCCTCCCCCGGGCACTGCAAAGTCAGCGTGGCTGGGGGGACAGCAACCATCCCCTGGCACCAGCAGAATGACTGAGCAGCCAGGCTGTGCCTCTCCTGGTCACCACTGCTGTATATCACTTCTGAGCAATCCTGCTACACTCATGGAGAAAATAGCTGTGGGTCAGGGTCAGTCAGAATAGCACCATCTGACCTTTACGTGTCTGAGATACAGAAATACATTACTAAAGATTTATTAAAATTATTTGAGGCCACCTTTGGGGACAAAAGGAATTTGTTATACAGAGTGCATGGCTTTGGCTGGCTGACAGGGATTTAGGGTTCCTATTCTTATTCTGCAGGACCCTGAGTCCCCGAGTTAGGGCAGGGTGACGAATGAGAGTGAAATACATGCGTAGCTGTGAAAAATCAGTCTCAGCAAAAGTGGCAAAACACTTAAGCACATGCTTAATTTATTTTCACTTCCTTCATACCTTCTGAATATTTTCTCTGATCTGGCACATTCATTGCTTAAAAATATTTCTTGATACTTACGGTTAATTTATTTAGTAATTAAAACAAGAAGTAAGGCTGTTGCTTATGGGGATGTGTTACACGCCCACATAATGTGTATAACTTGCTAAGAAAATTCATGACCTAATACCCACGTAGGTTCTTCCTTTTGATTCCAGCACAGTTATAATAATCATTTTGCAATGAAAGACCAGTATAGAGAGCCACAGACTAAAGTACAACTACAGGTGGGAGTAAACCCTAATGCAGAGCAGTTCAGACAGATAAAAATATGTGTGGGAGAAAAATCCACCACCCTTAGAACCTCTGTGCTGCCCCATCCATGCTGCTGATGATCAGACTAATAACACAGAACACCATGTCTCTCTTGTACTAAAGTATGTAGAACCTTTTCAGGAGGTGGGAAGGGGACCTGTTGCCCAAAAGGACATAATGTCTTCCTTGCCTCATGTACTAGCAACAGGAGTTTATTTGTAGGCACTGGAGAGAAAAGCTTACTTCCAGAGATCTGTCAGATTCAGCTGGACACCTGTTTCCTAACCTTGGGGAATTACAGTTTTTCTGTAATGATTTAAGTGAGCTTTCTGTGATTAGTTCTCACTTTGACTCTAATTTTTAGATGCCTAAATTGGTCATAGGCATAGGTTTCTCTTAGACACTGAGATTATGGGACATCAAATTTTGCTTATCCAGAACTAGGCAGCTACATACCTTTGAGCATAGTCACTGATTTATTAAGCACCGACAACCCTCAGAGAGGAAAGAATGTACACAGACACCATGAAGGCTCTGGGGGTCTCATACACCTAAATTTCCCTACACACATCTTTGTGAAATGAGAAAAATATTATAAGAATTAAAAGCTCTGTTCTGGGCTTTGGAAGTTTTATCCCATTCTCCAGGATCCAGGATACCTGTTTTCCCAGCAGACTGGGCACAACAAACCTGCTGTTCCTGCTGCCCATGTACACTGTGTTTTGCAGTCACACAAATTTCATCCAAAACTCTGGAGAAACCTCAGTGCCAGTAAGGCAATTGCCCATCTAATTGGCCACCATTTCTTCAAAACAATGGGGTTACTCACAGAGAAAGAAGCTCAGGGGCAAAGAGGCATAGCAACAAGAGCCCATAATCCATAAGCCTCAGTCCTTTGTTTTACCAACCAGCATCACCAGTACCCTGCCAAGCAGGAAACATTTTCTGGACATAATAGAAAACATCACTGCAATGAGTTATTGGTGGCCCACCTAAAGGTTTACTGATGGAATGGAAGTGCGAAATTATTTGGGTGTTAAAAGGCATATAGATTTGCAGTTTGAACTGATGTAGTCATGCATATTTTGTAGCTGCTGTAAAAGAATCAAGTTTGGTTTTCTTTGGTGTTCTTAATTGTTGTTTGAACTTCAGTAAAGACTGCATGTAATCCCATGCATATTGCTGAAACCCCAGAACTTACTTTGTTCCAGTATGATAAAAGCTTCCTTTAGCCTGTTCAGACCTGTGGAGAGATGAGTCAAATTTATATATTATGCAAAGAAGAACCAATTTGTCTTTTTTGGTGGTTTTTCATGCAGAGATTAGCAATAGCTACAGGTACTGTGCAGAATCAGGGGAAATGCAATGACATAAGGATTTAAAACAACTGCACAGAATGGTCTATGATGGTAGTGATAGCAGTATGGAGTTCAATATTGAAATATTAGCCTGGTAAATAACCCTTTATGTCCAAATAAATTCTGATTGCCTATTCACAGCTTAGATTTCATGAGGCCTTCTTCATTACAAAATGAATAGCTGCTAATTTGTTGCATCTCTAAGAAAAGTTCCAGTAAATTATATTTAAAGCAGGGAGAAAAAAGGCCTTGTTATGAAACAGTCACCAGCTGGCCATACCATTGCAAGTGCTATTTTCTTCTCCTTTTTGAAATTCAGATTTTTTGTAAGACTTCAACTCTGAGCCTGTAGTGATGCATATAAAGATATATGAATGCTGCACTCCCATACACAGGGGTTTGCACATTGAGGACATTGGGCTTAGGCTGTCTGTAACAGAGATAATCCTCCTGAATTTGCACAATATATTGTATAGAGGATCCTCTTTGTAAATATTGTTGCAATACCACCAGAAAAGTAATAAGAGATAAGATGAAAACATTTAGAGCCAAAACACACTGAGACCAAATATTGCCCTGTAGTGAAGTTTTGTTGACTCTAAATTTTTTTCCTTTAAATTTCTTATCCAAATCCCCAAATTGTATCTTGGTGCCTGATTCAACAGTACACAGAGCTGTTGAAAGGGGCTGCTTTCTCCCTGCTACCCTGTGCCTGTAGCTCTCCTTGTTCTGCTCTTATACTGGAAAGGTGGACTCCCACAACTCCTTCGTGCCATTTCTGCTGTCTGTAAGATCTTTTACCAATTCGATTCATTAATTTAACAGACAACAGCTCAATGCACAAAATCAGGAGAAATTTATTTTTGTGGCACTGAGCCATTCTGCTAATCACTAAACTATCCCTCAGAAAAACCACCTTGGCACTAAAATAAAATCATCACAATCCTACCTCCTTAATCCTGTTCAAATATACTTCTGTCTTGTTACCAAGTGACAGAGTTGCCACATGCATTATGTTTGCTATCAAATATGATGGTTTATTTACTTGTCTTGGTGTCTTCTCTTATTTCTCTTAGAGAGACAAAGCATCTGCAGTTGCTAAAAACACTTAGGTCTCAACTGACTGTAGTGTTTCTTCAAGATTTAATTCCCTGTATATTCTAGTAAATACCTGGTCTGAAGTCTGCAGATAGGGACCAGGGAATCCTAGGTCTCAGATGAGCAAAGACATTGAGTATAGAAGTGACCACGAAACTGGGATTCAGCTGAGGATACCATGTTCAAATGCTCAGCTTGTCAGTCAAGGATGCCACTTGACTGCTCAACCTGCAGTTGGTGTCCCATCTTGAAAGACCTGGGATTCTTTGTAGCAATTCATTTTCCAGATGCAGAATTATGCCATTACTTTTCTTCTTCACATGACCTTTCTTGCAATATGTATCCCCATGTTATCCTACAGGTGCTGGAGGGATGGAGGAAAAGGTCTACATCACTAAGTTTTGAAGACTCTACAGCATTAGGTGTGTTGCAAGTAATTTGTTTTAGCATTCATAAGGGCCATTACAGATGGAAATTTCTTGTCAGGCTAGTGGAAAAGTGCATCTTGAGTAAAGGATCTCAAGAGGGTTTTTCTGGGCAAAGGTTAGTATGGAAGACTGTGTGTCTGTTATATAGAGTTAGTATGGAGAAATGGGATGTTGGTCTGAACAAGGCGGTCATGGTGGTGGGACCAAACAGCACTTACTTAAGCAAGATCAGAGAGGAGAAGGATGAAAGCCCTTCCCCCAGACTATGCATCTGGGGAGATCTGGTGGAAATACCTGTGGGAAGGGCAGGGCTGGAAAAGTGAAGGAAGATGGGGGGGAATCCCTGGTTTGCCTCTGGAACAAGGAAAAGTCAGAAATCAGCTGAGAACCTGGACTTGTTAACAAGAATATGTAGGGATTTGTGAGTTGTGGGATTGAAAACAATAAGTGAAACTCTGGGAGTGTCTAAGCCCACCCCTTGAGCAGGGTGAGATGGAAGAGAGGAGTGTGCCAAGACCATCATTTATGTGAGAGGAAGTTTTATAGTTTGCAATTTTGCTGACAGTGATAGAAAGCCTTGTATCAGCCTCGCCATACTGGGGCTCTTCTGTAATGAGTTTATCACCTATACCAGGTTTATCACTATAATGAGTTTATCACCCATAATGAATTTATCACCCACACTGTTTGGTCAAAGCTTTCATAAAACCTGGTGAAGATACATCAAAGAGTATCAATTTAATCCTTTTAAAACAATCACACACATTCATCTTTAGAGGAAAATGCGAACATGGTCTAAACAACTTTTCCCTGGGGAATATCTTTTGGCATTTATGGGGATGTCCTATCAACCTGTATTCCTCACCAGTATCTAATAACACTTTAAGCAAGAGGAATAAAATGTTCTTCAGGATAAATAATAATACTAGATATTATGGGAGGTTTTCTGACACAAAGAAACAGAAACCTTAGCTGCCCAGTTCTTGTCTCTCTGTTTCTGATCTGTGCCAGCCCCATTTCATTCAGCAATCTCACTGGTGCTGTCAAATGGCTTAACTGGTCGTTGTCCACCCTTGAGAAAGTGTCCTGAGCACAGCCAGGCTGCCAGTGGTCAGCTCTGATGATCTCACGTTAAAAGCCGAACACCCTGTTGTATGTGAGAGCAGATGATGCTTGATGGATGGACTCTGGCTGAGGTGCATGTTCCCATTCCACAGCATTTGCTTCTGTCCAGCTCTGGATCTTTGCACAGCCAAAGCAGCATGGAGTTTTAATTCAGGCAATAATGTCACCAGATCAAGTCTCAAGAGCTGCTATTAAGGCTGCTACAACTTGTAATAGTCAATCTTTATTTTACAACCTACTTCTATTTGTTCGGGTTTGGAAGCTTTATGAACACAGGTGGCCAAATTAATCTCTCTGGATCTCTGTTTGGCCCACAAACTTGTCTACATTTAAATTTCTCAGATGAACTTGTTTTGCTGAAGCCATTTTTACCTATAGATGCTGAGCATTAAAAAATCTAGCTTCACCATTTCATCCACTATATTCTCTCCAGTGCTTTCAGTTTTTCTGAAAACAGAGGGTTTCAATAATTTACTCCTTTTATTAGATAAAAGACAATTAAAAGGCAACACAATGTTCTTTTATAATTTTTATTGCACAGTGAAAACCCAAACTTCAATGGCAACTAATATTTCTGTTTCAAAGAACACATAATTCTCAAAAAAACTCATTCATAATATAAAGTATTATTATATGAATGTACATGCCAGCCTTCTTGGTTTGTTTTGTGTGCTGGATGCTAGAAATCAATGGTTCTATGTTTAATTATTCTAGGGCAGTATTTGACTCAGGAACTAACATCAAATTGCAATTCCTTAATTGTAAGCTTTTACTAAAAGATCTGTGGTGCCACCCAAAACTTCTTGCTAGCTCCAGCAAGGATGCTACATTTTTTCACATCTTTACATTGCATGATTTTAATAAAGCAAAGTGCACTATGGGTGTCATTTCACAGAAGAAATTTGAACAAAACTTTCTAAAATACTTTGGAATTACCCAGCATGCAAGAATTCAGATTAAATTGGTTACCAAAATAGCTATTTTGCAATTTGAGCCCCCCAATATGCAATCATTTACATCTCACCAATCTACCATCAATTTTCAGCTGGCATTTTCTCTGCAAGTAATAACCTGCAAGTGATGCTTGAAGCAGATAAAGACAGATGAAAAAAAAGGTAAAAGGAAGAGTAAAAAATGAAAATAATAGTTGGTAAAAATGAGAGAAAAAAACATAATTACTTGTATTTCAACAGTATCATGTCTTCCCAGAATTCAAGCTGTGCATTATAGCTATAGTGGAAGGGCAAAACAGAGAAGCCCCAAGGAAATGGGACACAGAGAGTATTTTTTTAACCTTCCTGGGGAGCCTTACTCCACAAAGATTTAAAGCTTTTTAAACATCATGAGAACATGTTGGCTGGGAAGTAGTGCATTTCAAAATGAAAATGCATTAATTAATGTCTCTTGGAAGAGGACAATCTGAAATATCTTTCTCTGTGGGAGTAGCTTGCAAGCTGATTATATGGGCTGATAGATATTCCATTGGAGAGTGTTCAGGGAATGTTAAGGTTGAACGGTTGAGCACATGGATGTCAGGAAATGCCACAGTGCAGGATTCAGGCACATCCTTAACTCTGCCTCTGGTGTGTATGTGGGATAATGTATTCATTACATATAATCTCCCAGACACTGCTATAAATATATACTGTCGTCCCTATCTTAGATTTTACACATATCAATGCATGCATTAAGTGCTGTGTACAGCTCTCCACCACAGCTTATTAAAACCTTGTATAAGACAAGTACATAATAAAATTTGTCTGAGCAAATAGTGCAGATTAAATATTTCATTTATGATATAGAAAATGGCAGTCATTTGTTTCAATAAATTATCCTGTGAGCTTGAAAGACTGAATGCTACATGGGTGCATGCAAATTATCCATGTAGTTAGCTCCTTCATTTCCTGCAATGCTCAGGAGGGCTGGCTTTGTTCCTGCTTAAAAAGACTCAGCACAGGTGCTGAAGCAGACTGAGGCCTTGGCCATCCCCAAACCAAGCAGGACAAATAATGGGAAATGACCCCTCATGAACAATCAGGTGACATAGTTTTCTTCCTGATGCACGGGGCTTTGTCAGTCCTATGAGTGCAAGAGAAAGTTGTGATTCAAAGTGGCCAAAGTTGGGGCAGGGGTTGCATTGAAGAACAGGGCAATTTTTCACAAAAGCTGCGTGGCACTGGAAGTGAAGGAGCAAAGGGAGCTTGTGAAGTTTAAATGGTATTCACAATGAAAATAAAGTACATAATTAGTAAGGTTAAAGATCAGAGAACCCTGAGAGAGTTGAGGTTTTACAAACCCCTCAAAATGTATAAAACCGATGGTTTTTTCCATTTAATTGACTCAAAATGCAATGAAAGCATGTTTCTCTAATTAAATAAATGTCTTGTGGTATGCAGAAATAAATACCAATGATTCTTAAATCATGGACTTTGATTCTGGACAGAATGTGGGCTTTTTATTTGGGTCTTAAAGAATGTTTTTTAACATTGTTTTAATTTTAATGGGTACTTCACTTTGTTCTGCATTTTACATCTCTCTCCATTCAAATGAGGGTCAAGTTTATTTTATTGAAAATGAATCCTGTCCTGCCCTTTTTCTTGCTGACACAATGAAAGATCAGTTTTTTCCTCCATCTCTGCAGTTTCTCCTCTCTCAGAGAGCAGCCCTTCTTCACAGCTGCAGTGGTGGCTGTAGCCCTTTCCTTTCCCGCTGGCTGCTGAATGGAACTTCCCAGAAAAAATTGGGCTTGGGCCTTCGCTCACACACAATCTCTGCATGAGTAATATTGGCTGATGAGAGTGGGGATGTCTCTCTTTGTTGAGACCTTTCCACCAGTTCTTATCCCACGAAGTGGGCAAATGCTGCACGTGCTCAAGGAAGGTCTCGTGACTTTTCCCAGCCAAAGCTGAAATCTGAAGGCGGCCCTTCTCTTGATAAACTGACCCTACTTAATGAGATTTGTCAAGTCTCCTGTTTTTATCATGACCTTTTTCCTTTCATGTGTTTTGTTTCCTTCTAGTACTAGAACCAAAGTACTTCTGCAACATAATCTCCTACGGGAGTGTACTTTCTGATCTTTAAATACTTTAATTTTCAAAGTGATTCCTGGACAACTACCTGGTCACTCTAATTGAAAGATCAGTTGGGATCTCCCTCTTCCATATGAATCTGCTGTTATTTCACCTTTTGGACACTTAAAGGAAGATAACAGATCCTTCTGTATTCAATAATTGTATTCAACAGAATAAATAAGTTTTATCCCCAGATGCAATTGTGTTTTTCTTTGCAGGACTTGCCAGCTCTGTGGTCAGTGCAGGACCGCAGTGGGAACCACTGCCTTCTTATCAGATTCCTCCTCCTACACAAAATCTAGAAACTATTTTCATTAATCCCAAAGAATTTTTTTCATTCAAAGTACACAAGTGCAATACTGGAAAGGTCTGCTTTCATCACTGAATGGGATCCCAATAAATGCATGCCACTATGTGGTGCACATGGCGCACAAAAGGGTGCTCTAAAATTGCTCCATTTTGCACATCACTCTCCCCAGACATTGTGAAGACTCAGTGCATCTTAAGAAAAATAAGATTTAGATTCAAATTGACTGATGGTGGAACTCTGGAGGAATTTAGTAATGCCTTTAGCCTGTTCCCTTGTGTATCACAATGTGGGGTGTCATTCATTTCAACATCTACACTGGAGGTGTCTGCATCTCTGCTGGTCCCCCCATATCTCTCTGCAGTCTGTTGAGGGTGGTAAATTCTTGCAGAGTGTGATTCAGCTCAGTCTGAGCCACTGTAAACCAGAAAGATTCACACCTGACTGATCATCTCTTGCAGCATGGAAAAAATGGGTCAGGTACAAGTCACTACTATTCACAGAAAATGGACAACTTCAACAGTAATAGCTAAATTAGAAATAATGAAATGCAAGCACCAAGATAGCAGAAATGTCACTTTAACCTATGCTTTAGAATATAATTCTGTTCAAGTCAGTTTTTTTCTTTTGTTTGTACACTCATGTTCTTGAAGATTTTAATTGCTCACTGGTTGACATTGTTCCAGTTTACATAAAAAACATGCTTGAGGACTAGATATACTGCAATGTAGGACAGAGATACTTTTTTTATCTTTACTGCAGCATATCAGAACTAAAGATCTGCATAATTTTCAGTACATGCACCAAGAATGTACATTTTATCATAGTTCAAAAAATTCAATTTATTGAATCAATTTTAAGGAAAGAGAATGAAACATGGCAAAGAAAGAAATTTTCTTTAAGGTAAACTTTTACTGCCCTAATTGTATTCACAGTCATCATTTGCGTTTGCTTTGCCCTGGTAGTTCTCATACATATGTTAAGTATCCATTAACAGGCTTTCTGCCAGTAATGATCTTAGATCCCAACAGTGGATTTCTTCATGGATTCATCTCCATACTTATTATAAAACTGTTTATAGTTACTCATTCTACAGGCTCCTGTTGCACTTTTTACAGGCATGTCTTTCCAACCAATGCTCAAAAAGACACTTTTTAAGGTCAAGAAAGAGAGAAAAAAAAAGCTACAATACTTTCAATTGATTAATTTAATATTTTAATGCTAATTATAATGGATTAATTTTTTGTCTATTCTTTTCCCTTTAATAAAAAAAGTTCTTTACCTTAAAATACAGCTCTGTCTTATTAACTTCACACGTCTAGCCATCTTTAGTCTCTAGGAAGCATTCTTTATCCATGATTAAATATAGGTTTTCCTCATTCTGGTTCTGAAAAACAAGTATTGTCTCCATCCCAACCCCGGACAACCCAAGCCATCGTAATTTTTAAGTTAAAACCAGAGACACTGCTCTTCAAACATGCCTGAAAAGCAATTGTGTCAGAGGTCTCATTCTTTTAATAGTAAAATGGAAAAAGGTTAGAGTTCGTCTAATGGAAGCTAGGAAAAAAAAACAAGCAAAAACCAACTTACAAAAACTTGGTAGACAAAGCTAAGTAAAAAAAAAAAAGGACAATAAAACAGTAATATGACAGTTCCAGAATTGTGTCAGAAATGCAGCCTATTTGCCAAATATTTTAATCATACCTTATCACAGCAGAAGAAATGGCTAAAGAAAAAGCTGTGCAATGGTTACTGCTGCAAATTTGGCCAGTTTCCTCCCCAAGCTGCTACTTGAAACTCAAATTGAAACTCTTTTGGTGCCTTTGGTTTTGCTGTGCTCCAGGAAGATCTAGACCTGCCAGGATAGCAAAGTGCATACTTGGCACACTTATAGCCAAGGGAAAAAGAAATGTGGTAGGCTTTTCTAATGTCTAATTTACACCAAAGATGCTGGCCTTTGTTGCTGTTTCTTTGTTGTTTCTTGATGACAAGTGTGGTGTGTGCATACATATACACACAGGGCTGACTTAAATAGCTCAAGATATATTTAGATCTGCTGGGGCAGGGTGATGGGGAAGGGAGGGTGGTGTGGGTAAGCCAAAACCAGCACTAAAACTCTTGTCTGAGTGTCTGTGCTGTTCGAATGACCTTTTATGAGTCTTAAGTGTGTTTTTAGTGATTCAAAGACATTTTTCTTTCTCAGCATGCTTAGTCTCAGTCTCAATCCCACATTCTCCAAACATAAAGAAATGCTCCTTCTGATACAATTTCCACTGATGGTCTTTCTCAGGTGATTCTCCACTATATTTTCAGCCTCATTGTCAAGTGGTCCACACCTAAGTTAAAAGCTTGCCTTGACTAAATGGTTCTTCATGCTGAAGATGGTACCTTGTACAGGTCTCCTGACACATGGAGGGGGAAAATCTATCCCTTACTCTTGATTGTCCACTATTTGGATTGGTGAAATAATTTTTTGTCCTATAGCAAAACTTCTGGAAGACTGAGAAAAATGGTAAATGGGTAAGGGCTCTCCAGTATCATAATCAAAATAATCAAGGAAAATAGAATTTATGGTAAATTTTAGTTTGCTTTGCAAAAAGCTATACTCTGAAGTAATTTCTAAAACGGACATTCTGTGGTGGTTTCGATTTAAGTAATCCTTAATATGAAAACACAAAACACCCATATTTACTTTGAAAGAATGAAGCATTTGTAAGTTTTATGACCACTTCTAACACAGAAATAATGAGGGATGAAGAGGTGATATTTGACAGTTTAAAAGCCTGCATTGTGACAGCTGTGGAGCTGGAGGGAAGGGGACAAGGCAGTATATATATACTTGATTTCTGATCTGGCTTGGGTTTGTCTTTTTCTTTAGTCCCCCTGCAATTCTTTTGGCACAGTGTGCTTTGCAGGTTGGAGATGATAAATCTCACTTGCCACCGGTTAATAGCACAGAGCTTTGGGCTCATTTACCTAAGAGGAGGAGGATAGATCAGGTCCTGTACATCACTCAATGTCCTTTGCTGTTTCAGTACTTACAATTTGCTCTAATTTCCTATTTGGAGTGTCACTCTCTAAATATTTAAAATCAATTTAAATTTGTTGCACATAACAGATTTTGAACTTTAGATTCTGTGGAAAAAGAATAAAGAATTTATTTCATTTTTCTTTCAGTCTTTTGTTCTCAATGTTTATGTTGGTGTGTAACTAACAATATAAATGTCTGGATCTGTAAACTATTGCTCATGCATTATCTTTTGGTTCAGCTTCTAATTTTCAAGAGTTATATTTTTTTATACGGTGTAACCTTGATTCTCACTAGAGATCTATTTGCTTCTGAAGGATGTGGAGACAGTTAGACAATGAGGCAAATCTCTCTAATTCTCATGGTGCCATGTTCTGCCCATTGTCAATGCCATAAATGATGAAAGTTATTTAGGGGTTGCCCTAGATTTTGGTATTTTACTTCAGTTGGAATCTGCTTTGTCATATTGTACCCTCCATGATATTGTCTCATCTTCTGGTGAGATACAAAGACAGCTGATGTAGAGTCTGTTTGACTAACTTCATCCAACGGATATTTGGTTGGGTTTTTATGAATTTTCAGCTGAAAGTTTTGTGCCAGTCAATTGAAAGTGAACATTTTCCTTTCCTTCTAATATACTATTCATTATGTCATCAAGAAGAAACATTTTTGAAATTAGTAGCACAGCACAATCTCTCACTTGTGGAGATTAATTTGTGACAGCTTAAAGCAGCTGACATGTGTACTGGGGCAGCCTTGGTACTTGGTACTTGGTGGACAGACACCCTGAGCTCAGCACTCAAATTTATATACAATATGATATAAATATCCAACATGAGTCCATCTCCACAAGCTGCAGTCATACCACTGACAATATGGCTATTACCTCAAATGTACTTTTCCAGCTCTTTTCCATCCCCTCATGCATGTAACCCATCTCTTTCTGAAAGTTAAAATTTATAAAGAAGTAGGAAACAATAAAAAGTAGGAAAAATTTCTGCATTTCCTCACAGAATAACTTATTGGCAAAGGATGTGAGTGTGTCAAAAAATCTATATAAACATTTTTATCTCTTGTTAAAAAAATATGTCTCAGAAGAAAGCGAGAACTAGATAGAAATAATGCATCTTTTTTCCTTCCATCTTTTTATCTTTTCATTTCACCCGTGCAAGATTTTTTTTGTAAATGGTTTTCTTTCTAATGGTAATATCCTTTTTGCAAGGCTTTTAGCACATCCCCAGCTCTAAGCTGATGAAGCCAGTCAGAAATGATTTGCTTAAAGTCAGAGATGCTGTTTTTGAACTAGTGCCACCATCTATTTATAAAGTGATGTGGAAAATGTCACAATAACCTTAAAGACATTTTTTCTCTCAAAAGACTCTAGGATGATTAAATAGGACTTATTTTGTGAAAGTGGTCTGAACGTACTATTTCCTTTCTAGATTAACTTTTCAAAGTCTCTTTGTTTTCTCACAGAGATACAGCATTCCCTTCATCTGGGCTGCAGATATATACATTTTCTCCTTTGGACAGGAAAACTCCAGGGAATCAATTCAAGTGTCAAATTCCTCAGGGATCTTCTCCTGCAAATAGAAAGGTGCCTACTGTCCCTGAAATAGTTTGAATAGGGAGAATTTTGCTTCAGTGGATCATAAATACAGACCAGTGATGTATGTTCATAGATTTCTGTTTTACACATGCTCATTTTGTGTTGAAATCACAGGATGAGGCCATGGAGAAGAACTCATTTTCTCTAGTTCTGTAAGGGTTAAAAAGGAGACCAGAGGGAGGGTTGTCTGGAGTATATTATAGATACTTAACCATAAAAACAACTCTGTCAAGGACTATCAGGAGCTTGTAGTCAAATTTTCCAAGGGAAAAAAGTCAGTGATAGAAAACACCAAATATAAGTATAAACTCAGTGATGTGATCTCTTTATGTGTAGGCAAGAGGAAATTTAATTACATACCTATAAACATGATTCCAAAGCCAAAAAAAGGTCACAAAGGCCATTCAGATCTGTTGCATTTTCCATAAAACTCCTGCAATCAGGGAGCAATTCTGCTGTGAGCAAATCAAAAGGCAAAAAACAAAAAGCCCTTTCACTAAATAAGTCCTTACAGCAATGATTGCTCCAAACACAAAAAACACTGCCTGCTGAGGCTTCCCAGTGCTCAGTGTTTATCACAATGCAGGAAGAAGAAATTTTACGAAAAGGACAGAGGACCTTGTTGGCATTTATCAATTAAGCCTTTTCATGACTGTTACTGTATTTTATTTGTAATTTATGTCTGTTTTATTGGGATAGTTGTCAGAGTCCCAGTTGAGCTCAAGCCTCAATGTGTTGCACCTTAACCCAACACATAAAAAGGATGAGGACTGCTTGAAGATCCCACCTATCTGAAGGAGCTGTTGCTGGACTCTGGCTCAGATGATAACATTTGTGTGTGCTCTTGGTCTTCCAATAGTTCAGTGAACAATCATTTTGAATATGGCAAGAAAACAAATAGTCAAGACAGGTAATCATATTCTAAACAAATAGGATAAATAATAAAAACATCAGAAGAGAAAGGAAAAAACAGAGAAATGAAGCGATTTGCCCAGTATCATAATAACAGGCAGAAGTAGAAGCAAAAATCCCTTTCCTTTCTCTGTGAATCAGTTCATAGCATCACCAGAGTCCAGGGCAGATATAGCAGAAAGCTTCACATAGTACACATTTCTTTCTGTTTTTAAAAAGTGCTTTCTTAAAGGCATGTATGTCAGGTGCTTCAAGGTTTGTAAGGGCTTGCCTGTCACTGACACACAGGCAATACAGTGGCTCAAGAAAGGCTGCACACAGAAAGGTGAATTAAGGCGGCAGAGAGTGCTCTGCAGTATGTCTTTTCTGTTGAAGTACAGAGACCCTTTAGGTCCCAAATAAAAGTTATTAAAAGCAATGAAAACTTGTTTTCATTCAAATCTTGGAATTCATGCTGATAAAAGGATATGAGGAGGAACTGAAAAGAGCAAGGACAGCATTCCTCTATCGTGCAACTTCATTGAAACCCAAAGAAATTTACTGAAGGTAAATTGGACCCCAAACACTTGCATATGGAAACATTTGGTATCTTTCACTTTTTGCTTGAAAAAAACTATCCAGTGAATTATAAAACTTTTTATTTTAGCAAGTCTGAAATAAACAGCTTCAGTAGCTGTCCCTTGCTACTCTGCAGCTCTACTCAGAGTTTCTCAAAATCTTCAGAGATGTGTTAGGTGCTTTTACCTCCTCTTTGTTCTCTTCTGGGAAAATAATTATGGTACAATTTCTTCTCATTCAGATTTTAAATTGTGATTAGAGACATGCAATCTGGCCTTCAAATAAAAATATAATTTTTTTACATCACGTTCAACTTTCTAAATTACAGCAAATTGTTCAATTTTTATTTTGTGGGCTGTGTAGTTACAGCAATCAGCTTACCTGCTCTTCACCTCAAGATATCTTATCCTGTCCTAAGTGATGAATGTCATGTTAATCAAAAGTCTTGGAGAAATCTTCTGATCTAATAGAATACTTCAGAAAACCTGTTGCCTCAAGAAACCACTAGGAATTCAGACTTTCTTTTAGGACTACTCCAAACTAGGTTTAAGGTGAGATTGTAACTGGTGTTTTTTAGAACATGATGACATGAACCCTCAAAAACACTAATACTGTCCCACTGGAAAAAAAAAAATTGAAATCAATGTTAAGATCTATGTATGATCATTCATTTCAGACCCTATATAAGGAGATCTAGATTGAAATCAATGTAATTAAAACATAAATCAGAATTAGTTAATAATTAGTTCATCTAGTAATATGGGCTTTCTCAGACCTCATTTCTGAAGGCAGGAGAAGGAAAAAGCAAGTACAGTGGAACAGCCTCCAGCCTTTACTCTCCAAACATTTGGGGATGGCTCGGAGGAGCTGTGCCATACTGAATGAAGAGTTTATTATTCAGAAAGGTAAATTCCAAGAAAGTGAAAAACAAACAAACAAACAAAAACCACAAAAAAACCCACACCAAAATGGTTTGAAATTATATTAAAGAATAAAGAGTTTGGGGAGTAAGTTGGAGCATAGGAGGTGAGACCAAGTAAACGAGTAATTGGTCATGGCAAAGCTAGATGAGTGTACAGAAGAAGTGGTGTAGTAAACTCCTCTGAAAACTTTAGAGAATCCAGGCTGTGGGTACAAATAATAAACTCTTGAAACCACACATATTTGATATGTTTTCCTCTCTTTTTTGCCTTTATAATGTCAAAAAAAGTTAAATGTAACAGTATTTTAAAACAAGGTGGAAGTTGCAATGTGAAGCACTGAGTGCCATATTTTCTGCTGACACAATTTGACTGAAACCAGATGAATTATACCAAGAGATGTTGGCTCTGAAAGTCAGGGAACACCAAAGTTAGGCTGAATGTCGGGCACTGTGACAATATTTTTGCAATACAGAAAGCACACTTATTTTCATTCTCAAACAGCTTGAGTAAGCTGCTGAGGAATTTGAAAGGGTTCCCTCTACAGTACTTTCCAGCTCCCAAGATAGCCAGAGAATATCTGATGATAATGCAAGTCACCAGTGTTCATTTGCTTGAGTGAGTACAACATGAAAGGATGAAAATAGATTTATGCTATCTAAGAAGAATACACTGAGAAAATAACCTCTTGTTTTTCTACAGGCATATACATTTGTGCCCATCAATATCTGACTGCAGCTAATTCATGTTTCCATTTCATGAACTGGTGTCATTGCCTTTAAGACAGTAACCTTAAAATCAGAAAAATCCACTTGTTGTAGACACGATAAAGATGTCTT
The DNA here is from genome assembly GCA_013400955.1 of Drymodes brunneopygia. Lineage (NCBI taxonomy): Eukaryota > Metazoa > Chordata > Aves > Passeriformes > Petroicidae > Drymodes > Drymodes brunneopygia. Next base: position 1,458,444 of record VZTZ01030475.1, on the reverse strand, counting down.
TGCAATAACAGCTTTTTAGAAATGGGAAACTGGTAGAAATATAAAGATGATTAAAATAAATTCTTAGGGGTATAGACAGTGTTCACTGGTATTTGTGGGAACCAGTACAAACTTTACTTCTTCCCATTGTTTTATTCCTTTCTTTGTGTTTGATGTTTGAAGGTTTTTCTTTTTTTTTTTTTACATGCTCATCCCTGAGAAAAAAGTAAAAGCTATTAAAACCTTCTAAAACAACAAGGGTTTTACTGTTGTTGCATTCAGTTTTTATTGTGTATAACAGTTTGTCTTAAACTATGTTCATCCTGCTACCTAAAACTATGCCTGTACTCACAGTTGAGGGGCCATAAGCAAAACCTTTCCATACCAGAACAGTGTTAACTGTGGAGCTTCAGGCAGCATCAGCCTCTTTCTTGAACTCCATCTGTCACTGGGATCATGAAACCGAAATCTGAAGCAGAAAGGCCCATTTTCAAGCACAGGCTCCTGCTGTGCTGTGCCCTTCACCTACGCCCAGGAATTGATCCTCCCTGTCCCAAGAAAAATACAAAGCACATGGGCAGGAAAAAACCTGGATTCTACCACAAAAGCACTCCACTGAGAAAGTGAAAAGCAAGAAATGAGAACTTCTTCCTGACCATAGTGTGCATGATGGAGAAAGAATAAATGCATGTTCTGAAAAGACTAAGGGCTGGGTAGGGCCTTATCATTCGATTGGTGGTAAAAATCTAATCCCATTGCTGAGAATGGAAAGTAGGGTGGAAATTGGCTATGAAGGACCCTGAAAGCTCAGACAGTTGTCCATGATTTACATGATAAAGGTGTGTCAGGATACTTTACCTGTAGGGTTTGTGCAAAACTGTGTCTCTGTTCCATTTTAAGAACTGTGCTTTGTGTCTGTGGAAAAAAAAAAACAGGACTCAGGTATTATGGTTGTAGTGCCTTTCCTCATTTTAGCTGTTTTTATTAATTTCTTATGTCAGCTGCAAATCATTTAAAAAGCCTATCACAAAAAATATTAGAACTTCCCTGGAAAACCCAACCCCAAGAATTTTCATTGCTAATTAAAATGTCATCTTTCTAACAATTAATTAAACAGCTTCTAGAGAGAATGTAGAGGAGAGCAGATCTCTTGTGACTCATTTTTTAGCAGCAGTTTAAACCACCTAGGGCAAAATCAGGTGAGTTTCTCAGTGAAGAACACCTGGGTTATTTAGTATAGCAAGTAAAACTCTTGTCCTCAGTGAAAATTCTCATTTATAAGGATGTGTCACGACCTTCTTTACGATTCCTTCTCAGAATTTTTCCCCGGTCTAGTGTGAAATCAGTTTTCTTCATTCATGATCATCTCTGATGTTATCCCTCATCACTGTGAGCCTGAACATAATTAGAAGAATGGATTCTTTCATGCCATTTAATAATATATGTAATTTAATTGCATTCCCACTTGACTTTCTTTTTATTTTGAATTTATATTTACAGCAGCTAGCTAGCAGTATATGTTTCTCATCTTTGTTCTTTTTACCCAGGCACCTACTGCCAACAGATAAATGTTATATCTCTATGAAACAGCTCACACCAGAAATCAGTAGCTAACACAGTAGTAGTAGTAGAGGTTTTTTCAAGAGCACAATAAATGTGGCATCATTGTATGTTTGTTGCTCAGGAAAAATCTTCCATATTTTTATATTCTCAGCCCCTTAACAATCTGTGCAATTAAGGGAATCAGTAATAGTAATTAGCAATTAGCATTCTGAAATTCACAAAATTCATACATTTGAATCCTAAACCAAAAAAATATATTTCTTCTGAACTGGGAATTTTCAGGTCCAAATAGTAATTTCATTCTCTCTGAAGACTGGAACAAGTATTGTTCTCACTTCCAGATGAGATGGAACTCATAACCTCACTTGGTGTTTGGCAAGATCTGGGTCCCAGCCTCTCCTGTTACCAATGTATGCAGGTACTTTCCAGCTGCATTCTTGGTATACAATTACTTTGTATCTTCATCCCTGAAATATCTACATTCATATTTTCTTACTCCTCCTGACAGCTGGTTTAGCATTTTGTAACTAGTTATTATTTTCATTAATTTTTCATATCAATTTTTTTGAAATTATTTTTGCATTCCCAAAGCAAAAATGAGATAGCAGTAACAAAATGAAGGGACACACATATTTCTTTTGAAGTTTTAATTTTGATGCATTTTTCTGTACAAACAAAACTTCAATATGCAGTTTAGCACAGCAATGTAAGAATCTGACCTTGCTACAAAATTCCTTGGGTAAAAAAATAACCAACCAACCAACCCACCAAAAAACCACCAGGGTTTCTATTTCCACAAGTTTTTTCCATGGGAAGGATAGTAGTAGTTCTGCCTATGAAACAACAAATAAAAGTTGTCAATTTGCAAGTCATTACCTGACAGTTTTGGGGGAGCCGTAGGGAATTTTTACAACAGCAGATTCTTGACATATAACATTTTAAAGGCTCTTCTACCTCAGTTTCCTAGAAGGACAAGAGACAAACAGAGGGGTATACCTTGAGTTTAACAAGGTGAATATCATTTGCTTTCCCTGATAGTCAAAGGAGAGGCCACTGTTGAAGTGCTTCTGGCCAGAAAATCACCATAATTTGGAATCACTCTTTGGAACAGTTTTTTCTATTCACAACTTAGTAAATCTTGGAAACTGTCCTCCTTTTTAAAGTGTGTTTGTATAATTAAACTGCTGTGGTGAGAAATCTCGCTTTTGGCTCCTCCCTGTTTTTTAGTAGGCTTTCATTTTTATAAAAACATACTTTTTGCTCAGACACTCTAAATTATGATTTAAAGGGCAAGGAAAGACACAGAGGAATTCTGGTTTGAATTTCACTATGCATTGCAATCCATATGTAAGAATATTTTTATCATATTTTGTGCTTGTAACCAGTGACAGAAAATCCCTGTATAATAGCTGTAATCTTGATTCTTAACTGGTTTTCAGCATCTCAAGCCAGGAGATTTTTTTGCCCTAAATTTAATAAAGCTTCACTGGTGCTGAGCCAATATTAATTATATCAAAAGCAAATTAGTGATCTGTCAAACTAATAGAGATAAAATTATCTCCTTTTTTTTACCAATGGACAAACCAGATGGCCCCCAAAAAATCCTATATCAGCGTGTCTGCTAGTCACTGAGAATGACCATATTATTGAAATTTTGTCAAAACATCCAGTTTAAGATGTCTCCTAGGAATAGCTGATGAGTTGTGACTGAACTGTTTGTTTCACTCTTGGAGGACAGAATTTATAATTCCCTTTTAACATCAGTGTATCCTAATTGTATCATATTATCACATTTATCACATTTTATCATCATTTTTCAGATATCATTTTGCACGTGCTATTAATGCTCTCGTCCCAAGTCACAGCTCATACAGATCCCAGTGGGGTCTAAGAGGTGGAGGTTTGAAACATGCTCAGACCCTTTCTGATCCTTGGCCAGAACCAGGGAGGAGTGGCAAATGGGCAACCATACCAGGGGCCTCACTTTATCCTGGGACAAATTAGAACATGAGGAGATGAGATTTAACCCTGAGATGGATTTGGGGTTGGGAAGGGTCCATACCTAGGGGAAAGGGGTTGGAAGTGTCTTTAATATTCTACATTATTTAACAGAGCTGGGCAAAATATGTTTGTAACTATGACATTATTTAAAGTGCTTCAAAATTAGAGAAGGAAAAAGTATGTAAATGAATTGTTAAAAAAAAAATAAACCAGATGAAATGAAAAGATTTTTCATCTTTTTTAATTAGTTAAAATATATAAGTTTTTACCCTTTTGATTATCTTAGCCTTTAGAACAAAGGTAAATCTAGGCACAGTACATAATTTTGACTTGAAACCTTTCATTTTATTGTGTAGGACTTAGATAATTTACAAGCTTTGTTTATGAAATTTAGATTTGAAAGTATTAAAACTGCCAAATTTTGCCTTCAATCATCCACTGAAGTGACTTTCTCCAGCAGGAAAACATGCAAATAAAATTTCTGAATTTCACAGAAGTGTCAGAGAAGCTATCAGCTAAGAAAAAGTACCAGACAGGAAACTGCCCACCTCTTGATGCCTTTCCAGGTTCCTGGAAAACTCTGCTGACTCTTCTGAGAGCTCCTCTGCCTGCAGGAGATTGTTCTGCAGGGCACAGTGGGAGGTGCTGAGGGAGGAAGGGTTCCCCAGGACATTGGGAGTGATGTTACACCACCCTTTAAGGTCTCACAGCCCAGCTGAGGACAAAGGAGACCAGAGAGACCAAAGAGCTCCTTCCCCCCTGAGCCCTGCTGCCCCCAGGCACTTGGAGCAGCACGGCTCAGGAAGCAGGACAGCGGGATGCTCACAGCCTCTCCAGTATCCACGCCTGGGGGCACACAGGGGGCTCCTCACCTCTCTGCCACCCCTTTGTCTCTCAGCAGGAACCAGGGTTTGCCTTTTTCAATGCTGCACACTGAACAATAGTCATGAGCCTGTGCATGTGGCCTCACCCACAATCTCTGCATTATCTCTTCATTTATACTTGCTCTGTTGAGGATCCCCTTCATTTGCTGTAGCAAGCACAGAGCAAGAAATCTGTAATTTCAATTCCATAAAAGAAATAGAACGCAGCAGAAAGTCCATTTCCATGAGTTAACTGCATTTTTCCACTAAATTAAATTGTTTTGTTTTCAGATTTAAACCTTACATGCTGGCACAACCTAAAATCCTAAGATAAAAGTTGTTTTGTAAGAGATAAGTGTTATTCTTATTGATTATATAATTATCTAGAAATATACCACCACAAAATCCTCAAGGTTTAATCTATGCCACATCAGAGTTTTATTACCATTGCAGTCACTCTGTGGTACAGACAGACTGAGTAAGCATTTAATCAGAAAATGATATCTAGTTTCACAGCAGGGTGGGTTTGTGAGTGTGCATGTAAGCGTGAAAGTTTTTTCATTTGACTTAAGGGGGCCAAATGTTGCTCTTGGATATGTACATGCTGCTCCTACTAACATCTGCACTTTTGCATATATATAACATTGCTCTCAAGGGCTCCAAAAGGAATGGTTTTCAAGTCCTAATTGCTTAAATTATTATGTTATATTATAAGCAGTTACTTTAAAATACTGACTTTCTAAGCCTCAGAGCCATCTACTGTATGAGCTGTTGAAACAATAAGGATTAAAAAAAAAAATGAAAAAAGAGAAGTGTAACTGAGAATTTAAGTACCTTGCTCAAGATCTTACCCAGTCTAGGATCAAAACTCACACCTGATACTAGCCTTTTCTGTAGAAGGAGCCATTCTGCAATGACCAGACCTGACTAACTCACTATATCATGTCTCATATTTTAGAGAAACCCTAATTTATTCAGAGTTTGCTTACTTTATTTTAGATTTAATTGCAAAATATGCCCTTGTTCTAAATTAAGTGCATCAGTTCACAGGGTTGCAAGAAGAGCTGTTCCTCTTTAAACTACTATGCCAGAGTCTGAAATAATTTCTCTCTGTAGATAAACTGGTAATGAAATCAGCAGAATTGCAATGAATTTGGATGACTCTGTAGGGGCCACATGACCCCAGAGTTACTTTAACTTCTTGCTCCAGCAAAATCTACTGCCATTTATTTTTATGTCTATTAACATTTCCAATTAAAACCTCGGTGCTACTTTGACATATGTAAATGAGCCTGCTGTCCACGTGGAGTCTACCTACACACGGATGGGAGTCTCACTGCAGATGGCCTGGGTTTGCTGCACACCAGCACAGAGGATCTAAACCCTGTGCACGGGGTCCTGACCTTCCTGCAGTTCAGTGGCCCTACCACATTTGGGATGAGCCATAATGTGAGCAGTAAGTGAAGGTGACAGTGAAGTCACTGGGCTCTGTGCACAGGGAACAGCCCTTCCAGGTGAGAAATGACCCCTCAGTGACTCTCTGAGCTGGCACCTGACACCTCCCAGGCCATGGTTGGAGAGAGGACCTATTCCAAGAAAAGGCAGAATTGACAGATCTCAGACTAAACAAGAAAGTTTTCTTTTAGACTGCTTAAAACTTACAATTTGTTATCATCTCAGAGCTAATAATGTTTGAACAGAGGGGAAGGCAAGGTATCTGCCTCGCTGGGATTACAGGGTAAAACATGAAAACAGGCAGGCAGTGATAGGCAGAAACACAGAAGTAAGATATTTAGGTTTGGAGAGGACTGATTGCTTTGATTTTTGCTGTTATGAGTGGAAACTAATTACAAGTCCTTTTTCTTCCCATGGTTATTATCTTCAGTCCATCAGTAGTTACCATCTTGCTGTCAAGACCTCAAGCAATTTCTAGAGAAATGTGAAGAAAAAACAGCTGTTAAATCAGTTACTGTCAGTTCTAGTTTTAGGATTTGGGCAGCACAACTTTTTTTTCTAAACATGAACAGCCATGCATACAGATGATTCCTTCACACAGGACTCCGTCCTGTGACTCATTCTGCTGTTATAGGATAAATCTGGCCAGCCAGTAACCTGCTCTCTACTTCATATGGGGCAAATAGTAAATAGGAAGGTAAATAACTCTCAGACAACTGGAAGTGTTTTTTGGGACAATCACAGCAAGTGTCTCAAATGCAGTGAAGGGATTGACTGAAGGTGAACTACCCAGAGTTTCCATCAATTCCAGAAGAGATGCCAGGACTATGCAGAGTAGCCAGAGCTGCCTAGCTTGGCTCATCAAAGTGCTGATGTGAACCTAGAAGTGCAATGCTGGAGAAAGTGTATCCATTCTCGTTCTGTGATGGAGAAAAGCTTGCAGAGAATTGGTGGGTTCTTAAAGCATCTCTTCACTGTAACTTTTGGCTTGAGAAAAGGAAGAAGCATGAATCAGAGCTGAAGCTCTCAAGAGTAGAGATTCTTGCATCAATTAATAGAGCTTAGTTTGTTTTATTATTATTTTCTACCCAAATATGCAAATTTAATTTAGTTGGAGAAGCATTTGAAGAAGTCAGTTTGGGACTTCACTACTCTGTACTGTCTTTCTGATATGTGCTGTCAAAAAAGAATCGCTTTAACTTTATAAAGAAAAAGGTTTTTTTATGTTGTGCCCAGCATGAAATTCAGTGAAATGATGCTGCACTTAGTGAAGTTGTCAGTGAGGAAAATAGTATCATCAATACCAGAGCAGAACCAAGAGCTGGAGTAAATGAGCATTAGTAACACTCTCCAATCACCAAAAACAAACATGAAGAAATCCAATTTGTACAGTCAGAAAAAAAGGAAAAAGACAAATACTGAGTCCACATATAGAGGTATCCCTGGGGATAAATAAGAGAAAACAAGAGCAGAAATCTCTGGTGGAAACAAAAAGGGAAAGAGGAAAAATACATGCTACTGCTACAAGCACTGGAAGAAAGGGGATGAGTATTTAATGCTGTTTTGTTGTTTGTCAACACTTACCAGAGAGGAAGGCACAAAAGAGGAAAGATCTTTCAGTAGCAGGGTGAATAAGGGTGCCACATACATCATATCATAGACTGGGATTTCACCATTAGGAAAAGGAATATGTATATGCTTTTGACCTACAGCTGGAGCTAAAGGAAAATAGGAAGCTGAGCAGAAATGGGCAGATAAATATTGTGATGAGACATTGTAATCCCTGGCCTGTAAAATGGCTCCTTTGACACCACTGAATCAGCAGCCAAGCATTGGTAAAAAAAACTCTGGACAAATTGAGCATTTGAGTTGTCTCCAAACAATCAATAAGACTCTGAGAAAACACTCAGTACGAGGGACCCCTGATTTTAACTTGACTTTATATTTTAGTATTTATCTGCTTTAAAGATCTGCTTGCTTTATCCATGTCAAAAGCAATTTTTGATTCACGATGTCAGGATGAACAGGATGGGCCATTTAACCCCACTAGCATTTGTAGTTCCTTTGGTCAGGTAGTGTTTGGTTTGGATGCTCATCCCCAGAAAATATCAGTAGTGACCTAAATGGTACACTAAAAGGATATCCAAACATCAAGGTGGTAGTGCAAAGCAGACAAGTTATTTAGGATGCAGAGTTAGTGTATCCTGGAAGTTAACTGATGTCTTTGGTTCCTAATCAGGCAGCAGACAAATTTCACCATGAGCCTCTCCCAGTGTTGCCTGCCTGGTGCCTGGGCTACCATGCAGTGGTGGTGGTTCACAACAGTCACAGGCAGTCCCCTCCCACTTCTCACAGGCTGACTGCCCCAGGGCAGAGGTAAAAACTGTGTTCTGTGCCATGAAGCATCTGGGCCAGACTGTCCTCTGCAAAACAACCCAGGCACCCAGAAACCTCACCAGAACCTTGTGCAGAAATAAAGAGCAGCATTTGTTTTGTATGTAAACTTTAGGACCCAAATATGTTGTACTTATCACTGATTCCCTTTCTGAAAGAAGACAGAAAATTATTTTTTAAAGTGCTACTTGATTTAAAAATGTTTACTTTACATTTTCCATGGGATGAAAACAACAGGTACCTTCATTTCATAAGTGACTTTCTTTGAAGCCGTACCCACCTAGCAATTCCATAAAAGCAGTGATACAGCCTGAAAGGCTCAGAGACTCCAGAACATACATTTGAAAAAGAAAACTGTAAATGAGGCACCATCCTCAAGCTTCACTAAGGCCTGAGTGCTAGAAAGGAAACCTCAGAGCAGCACTGATGTGAAGTCATCAGTCCAAAACATTTGCTAGTGCAAGCATGACCTGGGAAAATTTTAGGCAGAAATGAGCTGTCAAGTGTGGTCTTTGGGACAGAGCAACTCCATCAGTTCCCCTTCAGGGGAGAGGCTCAGTGTGGGACTTGCCATCAGACAGCATTAGGGGAAAGCCTCTGCTGGCTTCACCTGAGTGAGTTCAATTCCAGTCTGTGAAGCTCCAGTGCTGCAAGAAGAGGATGAGAAAGCAGATGAAAAAGTCACTGCCAGTGACAAATATACAGAGCAGAGCCATATCAAAGCACAGTATCAGGTACAAACAAAGTTCATCCACGTGCCACCATCTAGCAGCATCACTTATGGGAGGTACAACACCTTGAGGTGGTACAACAGGGTGAAGAGCTGGGTGGATTTAAGGATTCAAGAGGGCACGTCAAAGAGATCAGCCCCTGAATTATTGTATGTGTGATATGTTTTCCTTTTTATTTAGTCCAACAGATTAACAAAAGGATCCCAAAAAAATGTGTTGTGTTATAGAAGGAAATGCAAAAAGTTTCAAATATGAGCAGTCTATAGATTTTATGTAGAAATTTGTGTTTTCCGCCAGTGTCTCAGGAATACTGGAGTGAAGAGAGGTATCCTCTTCAAAATCCACCTGAATCTTAATGACACAGCAAAATATCTTGTTTTCCACACCTTATAATTCAGTATGTTAATCCCTGAAATTCAAGCTGCAATTCAGTTTTTAAAAGTCTGATGCAATCGAGATGTAAAATTAATTACCTCATAAAAATAGAGTCACAGTGCTACCCTTCACTCTGGGTTTGGGACAGCAGTTACCTGGCATTCACCCATTCTCTTGGCATTTGTGGCATCCTCAGTCTAGAGGAAGTAGTGCAAGAAAGTGTTTCAGGTAATTCTAAAACAAGTTCTATTGCAGTGTGTTCGAAAGAAGTTAAAATTGGGAAAAAAAAATGAAGAGGTTTTGTGCTCTGTCTCTTCATCTTCCCACAAAAGCAGAAGATATTTTATTACAAGATAAATGCACTCTTTACAATAAAATTTTAAGACACTAGTGTAAATTTGGATAAATAAAAACAGGAGGTGTATAAATAAATGTTCCATAAAAGAATAAAACGTGCGTACACGTTCTGCTACATTCTGTAGCAGGCTCCAGCAACATGGTAACATTGCCCTGAGCCATCCCTGCTGCTGCATGAGCAGAGAAATTTTCCAAGTAATCCTATAAAATGTAGCTACTATACTTGGTTGAAAATTCTATATGTTTTTTCTGAATTGTTGGAATATACTAAAAAGTAGGTATCTTTCAATATTTTAAGTAATCTTATGTCTATTTTTTTGGCATTTTATTTTTTAAAAAAGCTATTTTCTGGGGTGAAAAATGCTATTTTTCAATTATTCCTCTATGTACTTTATGATTATTTGAGCTAGAGAATGCAAAAACAACTACAGAAGGCTTTTTATATTCCCGGTTAATTTTTGTTTAAAAATAGCTGTTCAACTAGGTCAAAATATTTTTTTCTGTTTCTCAAAGTTGCTTTTTTTTCAAAAACTAAATAGTTACAAAACAAGCCATTTCATACAAAAACATTGCATATTAATACCTTTTGGTGAAAAAAGTTCTAATCAGTACATCTAAAGTACATTGCTTGTACCACATCTTTACAACACAAATGAAAGGAGTTTAAACCTTGGACATAGGATATCTCAAGGACATGGGATCCCTGTAATCATTCCAAAATAATGCATTCTGAACACTGGCATTCTGAAACAAGGCGAAAGATCCCCTCAAAAAAAAAAAAACCTCTGGTAGCCTTTCCTTGATCACAAGGAGCAAAAGTGAGTTTATTATGAGATATTATGAGAAAAATCCTTAAGAGCACCAGGTATTATAGAACAAACTCTTTATAACTTGACATCAATAACATTGACTGTGCTTTATGCAATCTATCTACTGAGAATACACAGAGAATCAGAATTTGGAAAAGGGTTGAAATAACCACAGGAGTGGTTATTAGAGAATTAACCATGCAGATTCATGTTACATACATGGATATTTGATAAGACATTGTTTTGTTGGTATCTGACCAGACGTCATTGTTCTAACGTATGATAATTCCAACAGAGCATAATCAAGGCCGTTTTCCTTGCTGGAGCAAAAATCAGATTTTCAATGGACCATCCCAAGGGACTGACAGGGAGGATTCTTGATCACCAGCAGTGGCAATCACAAGCTTTACCTCTCAGCAATCTCCATTTTGCTTTCTGTGTGTTTTCCTTCTAAATTCATGTGATGCTTCATGTTCAGTGGTACATTAATGTGGAGAGATTTCATACTATCTCTTTTTTTTCTCATGATTGTTTTTCTTTTCAAGTAGTATTTCTTTCTGTGTCTTCCAGTCCAGCTTTTAACTTTATTCCCATCTGCCTAGTAATGTTTACATTTCTTTGCCAGTGCCATCTCTGCTCATAATTACTTTCACAAGGGCCAAGACACAGCAAATACATTAATGTCAACACTGTATTTCTATTCACAGGTAATATGGGTGTTGAAAAGGTGATTTCCATGCTTACCAACTGCTGGTTCACACATTACGTGTTTATCCTTGACCTATTTATATTAGCAGGGGAATAATCTTTGTTTTATTTTATTGCACTATTCCTCTCTCATAATATTAGATAATTGGTTGTTGTCTTCTGGTGGGAATGACAAAGGGAAAAGATATAATCTGGCCTTTCCTCAAATTTTTTTTTTCATATTTAAATTAACCTTTTGTCTTGGAATTTATCATTACCCTTTTGTGTAAAATGTAGCATTTATGCTATGCATTATACATTTTGCCAGTTCTCACCTGAATATGCTTCTTATCAGCCCTGCCTGTGCCTGCTTAGGAACAGCCCAGCAGTTCCCTCTCTGAGCAGCTGATCCCAACCCTGCAGTGAGTCCTTGGACTCCTTTGGCTGCTCATGGATGTATCTGCCCAGCACCAGCCACCTAATCCCATGCTGGCTGTACATTTCTTTGGGCACCAATCCACCCCTGGAAGCTGCACCTGTGAGGTGGGAGGATCTGATCTGAGGGATGGCTTCCTGCAAAGGGCCTTCATGTGCCCAAAACCTCACAGACAACCTGGCAGCAGATAAAATGAAGTTGCTATGGGGTGGTTTAGTGGTGCTCTTGACAAGGTGGCAGGGTTGAATTTTCAGTGCCCATCCACCCACTAATATTCTGACTTCATTCCCAAATGCAAGTCTTGGAGTGTAATTATCCCTGGAGCCACTGAGGAAAAATACGGGGAAAACATTTTTCTTTTAAACTGCAGCTTTAAGGATGGAAAGCATTTTCAGTGTATGGAAATGTCTTTTAACCTAGCTCTGCTGGGTATAAAATGAACTTTATTTTGAGTGACAGTCTGCTATTTTCTTCTCAGAATCTTCAGTCTAACTCTATTTCATGGTGTGTCGACTCTCTATATGATTACTCCAATATTCAGGTGCAGAGAAGTAAATGTTTCATGAAAGTGATGTCCCTGTCAGTAGTGTGCATATCATCTGGCCCCCTGAGCTGTCAGTGAACAGATTGTAGAATTACCATTAGAATACAGGAGCCCATAGCTGCAGGCAGTAAATGGAGAGCCGGTAAGCATATGTCACCAGCGTGATATTTTAGCTTCGTATGAATTTGTAAAGTGGAAATAAGCCAGCAGTACCACAGCAACTGCTAACTGTTCTGACTATCCATGTTTCCACATTACACCATATGTTCACAAAATTTGCAGCAAAAAGGAATAGAAACTGCTTTCCACTTTTGTGAAATATAACTTTGTGAGATGAGGTTTAAAATTTCATTGGTCTAATGCTTTAGAGATGTGTTTACCCTGATGAAATTTACTTTTTAAGATATCACAGGATTTCTGTGGATGTCTACCTAGGATATTATGTTTAGCTGCCAGCAGGATAAAAACAAGGCACATCTGGTTTGATCCCCTAGGGAGGAAGGTGCTAGATATGTTTGGATTTCAAAGTCAAATTATGTTTTTAATTGTATTCAAGATGCAGTTGGATAGCAGTCCAACCATGCAGGCAGAAACAGAGTTCAGTGTTGGCCATCACTTTTTGTTATTAACCTTGGCAAATTTTGCCTCTGAAATTTTCCACAAATGTTTTGAATAAAAAAGAAAGGTCCTGGGTCAGTGAAGAGGTACTTTTGCCTTAAATGTCAGTTTTTTGTTCCCAAATGCTTGTTTGACAAATTATAGGAAGACACAGTAATTCCACTTGGTCTTAAACCACCATGAAAAAAGGAAAAGCTAGTTACATTACTTTCCATAGCATATATTATAATTTTTCTCATTAGTAGTAACATTTATATTGAAGAAAACCAAGACTCCTCTTTTTAACTCACAACACCTACTACACAATAGTAATTGACAAAAATGCTGGTATGTGGACACATATTAAGTCTGAATTACATTCTGCAGATATCTGTGTTTGTCTGTCTATTCTGGGATGGGAAATGGGAGGGACACCATGTTGGGAGGACATTATGCTTTCAAGAGATGCAAGATACTTGGATCCCAAAACAAGATGGTGTAAATTTGGGATGTAAAGGTCAACCAAATCAGGGCCCTTTTCCTTAGGTGAATAAAGCAATTGATGGTCCCTTTATCCAGGAGCTTATCTGGGACTATGGCAAGACATTATTTTTAGATGATGAAAAAGAATTTTTTTGCCCTGAACTTTGTCATAGAACATTAACTTTGGTCACCCATTCCCAGTTGCAATATGCAATTATTCATCACCCATTGTCTTGTAGAGGCTAATGGGCAAAATTAGCACTGCTGTAATTATTGATAATGATTCAACCAATTAATAAATAGGTGGCTATTTTCTTGGTTGGAATGTGATAAATAATAGTGACATCAGAGATATTTGAGTCTTGATAGCTGTCCTACCTTCTGGGACACATAACAGGCACAAGAACTAGAGATGTGTTTAATTATTTTCTTTATAAAAAAAAGAAACAGACCACCTAGTCAAACATCATGACATTCTGAACATCTTTGAAGAGTCATTTATATGATAAAGCATTTGGGCAAGTTCAGGTTTTATTTCTTGGAGGTGAAAAGGAAAACATAGTTTCTTTGTTCTGACTTATTGGCTAGCTGAGTTAATTTGTTCTCTCTGTGGGATTATTGCTATGCTGTTTGCTGGCCATCATTTGGAATTGTAAATCTAATTAATTTCATGTGTACCTATAGATTTTCTATGGGTGTCTTTATGAAGCTCAACTATAGATAAATATAATAATGATAATGTATAAAAATAAAGCAAGGCTAGGAAGAGGTTACAAAATAAAAAACACTGAAAGACTAAAATGATGAAATGGCAAACAAAACCAAATCCTCAATCATTGGCTGTCCTGTAAGGGAATAGTCTCACTGAAAACTGAAATTTCTCTTTTTTTTCCCTTTTTACCTTCTTTATGTGTGTGCATGTGTGTGCATTCTGGTCCATTATCTATAACTGCACCAAATCTGAAGGTTCTACTCGGTGGCACTGTGAAAAATCACCAATGTGCCTGCAGCATACTTGCTTGCTTTCAGCAATTTTCTTGGCTACAATCAGATAAAGAGATTTGATGACCTTTTTTCACCTTAATTTTTCCAAACTGAAGGCTTGCTGCACCTAAGTATAGATAGAAAGGAATTGGTTCACACACCATGGCTGACAAATGGATAGTTCAGATTTGAGAAAATAACTGAAAGGTCAGCTTTCACTGAGGGGGTAGTTTACTTTTCTCCATTCATAATGATTGCATAAATGAACATACCAGATCTCAAGACCTTCACTTGGAGTATGGAGACTAATCACCATGAAACACACTCGACAAACAGCTCTATTGTATAGATAATAAATAATGTGTGTTTGTTTGTGGTTTTGTTCATTGCTGCAGTTTCAAAGCAAGCACTGCAACTTTGATTATAATCTCAAGAACATAGCTGGGTTTTGTTTGTTCTTCTTGCTAATCAGAGCAAATTTGTGGTGTTGGTTTTAGTTAAAGGGCATTAGTCCTAGAATTCTCATGCTATAGAACAGGAAAATCTTCCAGTCAAAAAAGTTTGTAATACAAGAGGAGATTAGTGCTTTCCACCCTGTCTTTTCAATTAAACTGAATGACAAAGCTTTTTAGAGCATCAGATGTCATGAAGGAAACTCTCTATAAAATATACATTTTGAATCAACATATTCTATTACTATTACATTCATGTATAACACGATTATACAATCGATGATTTGTAAGGTTTCTTTTACATCTATTGAACTGTATATACACATATATATGTGTATTTTTGGTAAAGAATCACAATGGTTTTAATTTATGCTCTTGTGTTTCAGGTATTCATCACACAGACATCCCACAAAACCCTGGCTCCTGCTGGACAATTGGTTTTAAACCATCAGCTGCCATCAGTACCAAAAGTGACAATAACAATCCAATCTCAAAGGCCCTTTTTTACATACACCTCTGGTTTAAAGTATGACCTCTCTGATAGCCTGCTTCTCTCTGTATACATATTTGTATCTGAGGAGGATAGAAATCTTGAATATACTTTTAGGTCAGCCACTTGCAGCTTTGCATTATCTTTTTTGACATATTTTCTTTTTCCTTTTTAGATCTTTTTATTGACATTGAGAATAAAATTAATATTTGGTTAAAGCTGATTGATTCAAACTTCCACTGCTAAGCAGGAACATAACGTAATTTATCTCATTTGTTTTAGGTGGAATTCTTTTCTTGCTGAAACAGATATTTGAGGAACTTGATATGTTTTTTTTTTTCTCCGCTTAGAGATTCAACTAGCAGAATCTTTCATTTTGACCATTCAAAATGAAAATTGCGATTTTCTTCATTTTGGAATCATAGAATAGTTAGGTCTGCAAGGGACTTTTGAAGATTATCTAGTTCAACTCCCTGCCACAGGGGTTCCTCCTCACTGCGCCTTGAATATTTCCTGAGATGAGGCATCCACAGCTTCTCTGGTCAACCTGTTCCAGTGTCTCACCCTCTCACAGTAAACAATTTCTTTCTTTTGTCCAAGCTACCCCTGCTATCTTTTAATCTGGATATTCATTGTCCCTTGTCCTGTCACTACAAGCCACAGTAAAAAGTCCTCTTTCATCTTTCTTATAAGCACCCTTTATATACTGAGAGGCTGCAATAAAGTCTCTCTGCAGCTTTCTCTTCTCCAGTCTGGGCAAACCCAACTGTCTCAGCCTTTCCTCACAGTAAAGATGTTCCAGCCCTCTGGCCAATTTAGCAGCCCTCCTATGGACCTGTTGTAGCAGGTTCAGGTCGTTCTTCTGGGATATTCTTGATTCATCTCCCTTTTTTTTAGGTGAAATAGAAATTTTCTTCATACTGTTTGTTTCTAGATGAAAAGTGTCATATGGTGTATCTAGAATTAAGTTGTAACAATTTTTTTTTTTAATTGTAGTAAATAATCCCCAAAACCCCAACTTATCTACCCAAGTCTAAAAGCAGGAGAAGTAAGTGAGAATAAAATCATATTCAAGTAGCCCTACAGCCTTGTACTGGAGCAACAAGGTGGGGAGCAGGGGGCAGTAGGGTGTCTGTGAGGAGGATAGAAAGGGTTGAAGGAAGGTTTGCTGTGAATCACACCTGCCTAAAAGGTGGAAGGCACCCCTTCTTTCACAGCCAAACCCTTTCACAGGTAATTTCCAGCTGAATAAGGGTCTTTCCATCAGCTATGGTGAAACACAAGAATAAAATAGAATCTGATAATTTAAGTCCAAGCTCCAACTGGAACATGTCTTATTCCTTACCATGTCTGCAAAGTGTTGAGATGTTCATGAAACCTGATCTCACGTACAATTCCAATATCACCAAGGATTGCAGTACATCAGTTCTTGCAGTTCTCAGACTCCTGGAAGCCTGGAATAGCCAAAGACTAAAAGGGTAGACATGATATTTCCTCACTATCAAAAGGAAAAAAAGAAACCTGGAACACTGAAAAAAAGGAGACTATGCTGGGCAAGGTGAGTCATTAATTTATTTTCTCCTTTTTTATTTCTGTTTTTAAACTTAGGTACTTCTGTGAAGCAAATTTCTCCTTGAACCTGTCCTGTTTTTTATTTACAGCATCACAAATAAAAACTGCAAACATCTGTTTCAGTTTGTGTTTGCATACATTATGAAGTAGTACTTAAAAAAAAAACTATAGAAGGTTTGCTACGCAGGCTGAGGCCTTAGTTGCCAAATTCTATCTGAGATCTAACCTATAGCTGTTTAATAAATCCTGAAAATGAGGTTTACACTGGAAATGGTGACAGAACTTTTGCCATAACTACAGCATGTTTCTATAAATACACATCTGTGCCTCACATGTATGTACTGTATCCACATACATGTGTTGTGTGCAGTGGTTTATCAGTCATAAGGCATTTCATGTTTTCTGGTTTTTCAGAAGTAGAGGTGCTGCAGTAGTGCCCTGAACACATTCTAACAACAAAGACAATATAAAAATTATTACTACATTTATTGTGACAGATTCACACAACTGTCACTTTTGATGATGATGTATTGATACAACACACTGAGAGAATAAGCAATTAATAAACATTGATAAAGATAAACCTGCAATAGCAGGAATTTTGCTTTATTTAAAGGAGGAAAGGACAAATGTTCAGATGACAGAACTATCTCAATTACACTTTTCCCAGCATCTCACAGGACTCTCTCCAAAACAGGTTTTAACAGCATTTATGCTTTCTAGAAAACAAGGGAACAGAAACCTCCCCCCATCAAAGTTATTTAAAAGGAAAGGAGCTTCCACTCAGGTGCCCCAGCACACATTACTCCTGCTCTGTGTGAAAAGAAGGCAAGAGCTCCATTACAGTATGATATCCCTTCGGGGTATTGTCACTGTTGTCAATCAAAACAAGTTTTTCACTAACACATTTACTAAGAAAACCTTGTCTTTTTGCAAGGGGCCACTGTCAAGACTTGTTAAGAATAAACAAGGCAAGACCATTCCCGTTTACATTTGACATCAGAAGGATGCACATTTAGCTGTTTCTCAGGCTCAGCCTCTCCAGTGGGCAGAATCCTGGCATATGCTGAAGCAGAAAAGCTTGATATGTAAAGACAGGCTTGGAGTGAGTCAGTGAAACATAAAGAGACCATACAGGATAAGGAAACTACAATTAGTATGGGGAGGCCAGCAAGGGAGCTTATCTGTGAAGACTTCTGGAACACTAATTGCAGTTTCTTTCATCAAGATGAAGACATCTCAAAAGATAAGCTAAATAATTCCATATATGCAAAACCATAGTAATTCATGCTGGCTAATATTCAGCTTACTGGTCTTATTCTGCAGCTCTGGAAGGGCAGAGATTATTCTAAATCAGCAGAATTGTTTTTATCTTGGGTTTTAGTAATAATCAGTGCTTAGTCTTAAAGACCAAATCCCCAGAGTCATGAGTTCCTAAGATAATCCCATGCTTTATTACAGTAAAAAGCAGGATTTTTGTTGTTATGGTCAAAAATTAGCCTTAGAGTTTCCCCAGGGTTCCTAAATAGAAAGGCAAGTAAGAAAAGCCAGAAAGCTTCATGCAGTTTTAAGCAAAACAATGAATTTTCTCTTCTTTTTGTACAGGCAAGGAAAATCATAACTCAGACAGCAAAACCAGAAGAGGAAAATTGCAGAAGGCCATGGGAAAACATTTGAAATTGAAGTAATTTTTTTCTAACTATCCTACCTTAAGGAAGATACGAGATATGAGAATGACATTGCTGTTGTAAGTAATGCCTGAAGCATGGAGCAGCTGAGCAAGATTTTTGATAACTCCAGACAGAATGAGACTACAGAAATATCAACTAATCAATTTCTTACTGAATCAGCTTGGTGCCTTAGGTCACAACATGGTTATTCACAAGGTTTGACCTCTGGATCTCATTCTTACTACCTATGCAGATACCTAAAGGTTTTCCCCTCACATTGATGTAACAGCACTATTTCACGGAAAAATGCAAGAAAACTTAGCATCATGTATGTAGAAGACATATAAATGCAGAATAAAAAAAATTCAATGCTATAAACCTAATCTTATACATATGTTTTTCTAAATTCATATTCCTAATTTTACAAAAGAGGTCACACCATCAATAACTACTATTCCTCACTTTTAGAGAAATCATCCCTTACAGATACTTTCCATACTTTTTCTTAAGTGTATTTATACTGGAAGTATTCAAATATTTTACTTAATGATGTACGTATTTGCATATAAACTCTTTTACTTAAATCTGCATCAATCTTCAATCAGTAGCTAAAGGCACTATTGCACTATTGTAATTAAACCAATTATTATTGATTCCACATTTCATGCAATATACCATCACATTTTTGAATCTCATCACTAGAATTAGTAAATAGATGCTGTATTTCATGGTTATAGTAAACCTTTCTATCACAACTATTCTATGAAGACCCTTACAATAAAGGATAGAAGCAGCCAGAAGTCTAGTTATCTTCCATTTGTTTTACAAGGTGTATACCATGACTACATAAGAAGTGAGAACTACTAGAATATTTTTGCTTTGCTTTGTTGTTTTCTTTCATTTGATCCAGAAATTTGAAAATCTGAATAAAGACTGAACACATATTCAGAACTGGAAACAATATGTGTAACTTTACAGACATTAGATATTCCATAACTGAATTTAGGATTGTCTCTGGGAAAAAATAGTCCAGTTTGCAGGAGGCATCCTTGAGGGACACAGATCTAGAAAAATGCCTCCAAACAGCAAGGACAGCTGAATTGTTCAAGGGACAAAGGGCCAACATAATAATGGCCATTAACAGAGAGCAAGTACACCACTGATTGAGCTGAAGTGGTAATGCTGACATGGTCCTGCACTGGATAACACAATACAAAAATTAGAAAGCTTCACATATAGTCTATGGGGGACTGGGAAGAATTAGAGGTAAGAGACTTGTTTATAACCTACCTCCATAATATTTCTGCAAGACGTTCTATAAAACACAGGACATATCTATGCTGTTAAATGAAAAAGTGCCAGGCAGTGAAATTGAGCACTGGATGGGACCTCCAGCTTTCTACAGTGCATAATTGCTAGCATATTCCCTGGCAGGGTTTTTGCCTTTCCCAGCTAAGAGTTCTCCAAGACAATGACTGGGCACAGTTCAGGGGATAATTTGTGCCAGGACCATTCCCAAAAGGCCACATGGAGAAGAATGCAGTGGTTTGGGTGTCCCCCACCCTACACTTTGCAGCAGTCAGCGCTGTACCCTCAAACACTCCTCTTGCCACAAGACACTTCATGCAACACATTCCCACAGCTTCATGCTGTAAAAACATTACTCTGGTAGATAACAGTCTTCACATTCTTTCACACCCTACAAGCAAAAAAAAAGAAATTAAATATAAAAATAGTATTTTTCAAAATTTCAGAGAAGTCACAGGGATCAGAGGATGCCCATAAGACCCTTGGGCCCTAAGACTATGACAGTGGTCTGTGGCCCTTGTTTTATTTATTAGTATAGACAGATCAAAGAAATTTTCACTGATATCTATGATGCATTCTACCAGATACTAGAGCTCTCAATATACATTCAGCACTGAAAATAACTCCATACATTTTATTTTTTGCATTTGTAACTGTATGAGTACAACAGTAGCCCATTCAATATAACAAATCAGCAATATTTGGTGGGAGAAATTTGATAAAATATCAGTTAAATGCAAAAAGGCATTCTGAGTGCCACAGGCTTTTAATAAGAAACCCACAAAGTTCAAGTCGTTATCACCCGAAGTCCCTGGCAGCTGACAGAAATAAGACCAGCTCTTCAAGACAGCCTGGTAATAAAATCAATACACAGACTCACAGTGGTGGCTGTGTGTTCACCTGAGGCTATACGGCCTGCTGTGTTATGATGCGTAATATTTCCAATTTCAGTAGCCACTGGCAGATAAAAGAACAATGTGGCTAACAAAAAATTCAGTGCTCTTTGATTCCCCAGCTGAAATGAAGAAGAAAGCTTTTCCTAGCTGCTTCAGTTAGGTAAAAGGAAGCCAAAGCTCATCACAAGAACTCACAGAGAGCAAGGGCACATGCTGACATTGCTGGATGTATTGCACATTTCCTTAACCACTTAGCTACAGCATCTCATTTCTCTGCACCATTGTACCAAGCTATTTACTGCATAAGAAATGCAGGAGAACTAGCACTGCTGGTCTGTGGTGTTGTAATAGAGCATACCAATGTGTAAAAAGAAAATAGTGCTCTTGAGGATATGTTGACATTGCCTAATTTTAAGTGTACATTTCCTGACTTGTACACTGGAAATTTACATAAACTGTCTGGAATACCCTCGGTCCTGAGACAGCACTCTGCAATAAGGCCAAATGCTACCCTTTGGCATCACCAGGGATTAGAAGATAACTTCTGCCACTTCTGAAAGTGCAGGAGCATTATTCTATTATCTTTGACAGAATATATTGTGGTAGTGATTAATACTGGAGCAGAATTAACACATTTTTTCAGCTATTTCCAGAATATCAAAACAATAGAAAATTATCTAATAACAGTTAGGAAATTTATGTTCATTTGTAATGGGTTTGCATAACAAGACTTTTGAGGGGGGCTAGGGGGGTGGCTTCTATCAGAAACTGCTCAGAAGCTTCCCCTGTGTTCAACAGAGCCAATGGCATCTGGTTCCAAGGCATTCCCACCTCTGGCCATGGCTGAGCCCATCAGTGACAATGGTGGCACCCCTGGGGTGACAGTGTCCTGGTTTCAGCCAAGGACAGGGTTCATTGTTTGCAATAGCTGAGAGGAAGTGTGGCTGAGGGGGCATGACCAGACACTGATTTTATTCAATACCACCTCATCTCATTGCCAGGGATCGTTAAAGATACTCTCTCCCTTCCAAGAAGAAGAGCATCCTTTTCCAGGGTGTAGAAAATGTAGTGGGGAAGAGCTGGTCAGTATTTGCTGCCAGTTTTCCATGGAAATAATTTCTTTGTCTCATATTTTTTGTTATTAATATTGTTGTTGTTGTTCTCTTATCTCATTGTTTCCAGTTAACAGTTCTTATCTCAGGCTGTGGTTTTCTACTTTTGTGCCTTCAATTCTCAACTCCATCCTGCTGGAGCAGGAAGGGGGAGAGGAAGGGGGAGCGAGTAGTGGTGTGGTTTTAGCAGAATTACTAAATTGGAGAATACCAGTCCTAAACAACAACGCATAGTTGAGAAGGGAGGGAAAAAACATGCATGACAGCAGCAGAGAGAAAAGTGAAAATATGTGAGAGGAACAGCCCTACAGACACCAAGGTCAGTTCCAAGGAGGGGGAGGAGGTCCTCCAGACACTGCAGCAGAGATTCCCCTGCAGCCCGTGGTGCAGCCCATGGTGAGGCAGCTGTGCCCCTGCAGCCCATGGAGCTCCATGGTGGAGCAGAAATCCACCTGCAGTCTGTGCAGAACCCCACACTGGAGCAGGGGGATGCCCAAGGAACCTGTGACCCCATGGGAAGCCCACACTGGAGAAGGCTTCTGGAAGCACCTGTGGCCTCATGGAGAGTGGAGCCCACTCTGGACTAGGCAGGACCCCATGGGGGATCCACACTGGAGCAGGCTGCTCCTGAAGGAGTGCACCCCTTGGAAGCTGGAGCTGTTTACAAAGAGCTGCACCCTGTGAGAAGGACTCCTGTTGAAGAAGTTTGTGGAGGACTGTCTCCCATGGGAGCAACCCAACAAGGAAGGAGCAGAAGAGAAATCATGTGATGAACTTACCACAGCCCCCAGCCCTTTCTCCTGTGCCACTGGAGAGGAGGAGGTAGAGAAACCACGAGTAAAGTTGAGCCTGGAAAGAGGGGAGAGTTTTGGGCAAAGTGTTTTCAAATTTTGTTTCATTTCTCATTATACTACTTTGAATTTTTATTATAAAATGAATTTTTCCCAAGAAGAGTTTGCTTTGTCTGTGACAGTCACTGGTGATCTCATCTCATCTGTCCTCATCTCAGTCTGAGCCTTTCCTTTTCTCCTGTCTCCTGCCCAGATGAGGAGGACAGTGACAGACCAGCTTTGGTGGGTGGCTGTCCTACAGCAAGGGACAACTCACCTCAACTCTGCAGGATCTGGACAAGAATATTTACTGCTTATAAACTTTCCTGTCTCTATTGCTTGGGGCTTTTGGCTTGATCTCCCTGAATTTCTGTAGCTCTGCCTTCTTGTTGTTGCTTGCCTCTTCCTGCTCTTACTTCTGCTTTTGGGCAACTGCTGTTCCTGCATCACTGCATTTATCCATCCTCCAAGCTACTGCTTTCCTTTTTTTCCCCTTCCCATCCCTATCTCTGCAGCACTGCCCATGTGCCCAAGGGCACTGTGGGTTCTGCTTTTGGGAAGTGCTCAGAAGTGCTGGGTGACTGCAGGGCAGGGATGACCCAGGAACAATCCTGGCACACATCCGGAGTAGGTGTTTAAGGCAAGCAGAAACCTCAGAAGATGCAGCTGTCATCTTCAGGATATCTTTAAAGATCATGAACAAGCCAAAGTATTTTAGTGGCTTATGATTTAGGCATACAGGAGCAGACAGCACACAGCGACAGCATAAGGCACAGTTCTGGTGCTGTTACCAGCTTTCAGTCAACAGTGAAGGCAACGCTTCCAGCATCAAAGGTTTCTCCGTGAAAAGACTGTGAGAAATGCTTTAACATGCGAGTTGGAGTGCAGGACAGAGCCAGTCTCACTGTGAAAACAGGGGCTGTAGCCTCTCTCCTTGATGTGAGTCATGTGGTGGGAGTGCAGCCTGTTCCTCAGAGCTGAAATTCAGGATGGGCAGGAGCACCCAAGACGATGCTCCAACCGTCCCACTACATGCTACCTCCAGATCCTGCTTCTGGGGATGCCTGATCCCCTGCTTCAGTTTAGGGAATCAAGCCTCATAAGAAGATACAACTTGGAAGTTAATGAAGGTGAAAAGGCTGCTAAAATTTTCCTAACACTATTTCCTCCTTTTCCCCCTCTCATAAAAAGCCACTGCACTCCAGTTACATGTTTGCATAACTGTGTTCAAAAATAACTGAAATACTTTAGAAAACATTTTCCATCTTAAGGCAAACCATGGAAATTTTTTGTGTAAGCTGTTAAAAGTTACAGGAAATTATATAGAGATGCATAATGGAAAGTTTCTGGTTGTTATAATCAGCAATATACATACATATCACAGAATCACAGCATGGCTGAAGCTGGAAAAGGCTCCTAGAGGGCATCTGGTCCAACCCTCCTGCTCAGGCAGGACCATCTGAAGCCAGTTGCCCTGAACTGCATTTTGATGGCTTTTGAGTATCTCAAAGGACAGAGACCCCACAACCTTCCTGGGCAACCTGTGCCCACTCTGGGTCACCCCCACAGTAACAACTTGTTTGCTGATGTTTAGACAGAGGCTTCTGTGTTTCAGTTTGGGCCCACTTCCTCCAGTCCTGCCAATTAAAGAGGATGTAATGGCCTGTGGTGAACGAAGCATAGGCATGCTAATTTATGGATTTTGTTCTAGTGCCTAACTAAACTCTGTGGCACAGGACAGTTCCTGGAAGAATCGTCAGTTCATTTGGGAGAAAAAAAGACACAAGTCCTGCAGCTCAAGCTGAAATATCCTGAAACATGTCAACCACTCATGGGGTCCGGATTTGGCACTAGACATCTTTAATTCCAAAGCTGTGAAATATTACGTTTATTCAATCCAACAAGCATTTTTCTTCCAGAATTAACACTTATGCTCACACATCTCAGCATGAACTACCACAGAGAATTTTGAAATTATGTAGTGGGTAAGACCTGCAGCTTTTAATTCTCTTTAACCTTTGCTGAGTTGCTGTTCTTTAAATTGCTCCTACAGCTATATAATTTCCCTCTCCAGCATTACCAGTTGTTTTTTTTGGTTATTATTATTTTTATTTGTTTTGTCTTGCTTGAATGGAGGAAGATAATAGCTGTGTCACAGTGACAGAGCACTAACTCTGGGCACCAGCCCTGGTGCTGCTGGGGCCATGTGACAGGGAGCAGCATCTTGGTGCTGCCTGGGACGGGCATCAAAAGACCTGCACCAGCCCAGTATGGCCACGCAGGACACAAGGGAAAAAAGCCTGAAAGGAGAAGGCAGGGAGGATTGGGGAGGGTGGGAAAGCAAGATTTGCCTGTGGTGATGGAGGAAGGCTGTTCCTCCCTTGCTTCTCTTGTGCATTGCAGATGGACACTCAGACAGGGATGTGACCAGACCATAGCATGCTCCTGTCTTCTCTCTCCTGTGCCACTCAGTCAGAGTTGTCAGTGCTCTACAAGACAAATGGGTACCCTGTCATGGTCTTATAGGGGTCTGGAAGCTTCCCACAATCATGGAAATGAACAGCTCCATTCTTCCTGGCTGGACAAGGTTTGGGCCTCCAGACGAGCTCCTGGCACCAAGCCCTAATGGTGTAGTGGCCATGTCACAGTGGGCAGAAAGATGGTGGTGGCCCCTGTTAGAGTGGGGCTGGTGACATGTTTGGCCCAGGATGAGATTCTTGTAACTGACAGGGAAATATGGGGTGGACAGTCCTGGTGTGAGGCTGGGAAAGCCTCAGGCAGGGTGGAAAGGGTTTCTCATGTTGACAGAGGGTAGCTGCTCCATATGTTGACTCTGCTGTCTCTGACAGCCACAGACCCAGAGAGAGCCACAACCAGATCATGGCACTTGTCAGTCCTCTCCCTCCTCCACTACTCAGCTGGAGGGTACTGCAGAGAACTTGTGCTAGGACATCAACCTAATCTTCAGGAAGCACACATATCTTCATTCTGTACCACATCATGGTCCTACAGGTGGCTAGAGGGTCCCCAAGCTGTGGATGAAGGGAGCTCCACGCCACCCACCATCTCTGCACCCTGTCATGGTCCCAGAGGAAACTGGAAGAGCACCAGAGCTATGGACACAGGGAGCTCCACACTACCCCACTTTCCTGTGTGAAACTTCTGTGTGTCTGACCTCCTAACAAACATGCAAGGAAAATCAGAACTCATCTTGTGAAAAAGACAAGTCCTGAACTTCATCAGCATTATTTGCCTTAATAAAAAATTGTAAGGAGAGCATCTATGTACTATGTACTAGCACTGAAATATCTGCCTTAGCTATTTCCTGCTGATTTTCTAGACATTTGTTCTCACAGAGAGAGCAATGGCAATTTATTAATATCCACTATTGAGCCCCGAGGACATATTTACACTTCCCAGGAGAGTGTGCATATTTATGTATAAATGCATATGTGTGTATATATAGACATTCATTTACACATATACGTTAGGTGCATATTATGCAAATAAAGAGAAAGTCACCATATGGAAAAAATGCCAGATTTTGAAGGCAACTCACCTAACAACTCTGAAATTATTGTCCCTGCAACCTTAAGTCTCCCTGCTGTGTATGTGGATCCATTAGCTGAAAGTATGCACAGAATGAGAAAGAATCCATGGTCTGTAGCAGTGGAGATCAGTTGTGCCTGTTTACTGAAAGAGAAGATTTCTTTTTCTTTTACTGTTTAATTTTTACCTTATTGATTTTTTGCTTTTTCTGTTTGATGAATATTGATTGTACTCATGCAGTGTTGCACTCGTACTTTATTTCTCCCTTGTTTATTCATTGTGGTAATTTACTTGGGGTATGAAAACTGCTGAGTATCACAGAATTACAGTATCACAGAAGTTGGAAGGCAACTCTGGAGATCACCCAGTCCCTCCCAAGAGGAGGGTCAAATACAGCAGATTGAGTGTTCTGTCAGCAAATCAACACTGTCTGCTGACACACCAGAGGGTCGTTGCCATCCAGAGGAACCCTAACAGGCTGGAGAAATGGGCTGACAGGAACCTCCTGAAATTCAACTAGGAGATGGAAAGACCATGCACCAGTGTGTGCCTTGGGCCACCCAGCTAGAAAGCAGCTCTGCAGAGAAGGACCTGGGGGTCCTGGTGGGCACCAGATTGGACATGAGCCAGCAACCTGCCCTTGCAGCAAAAAAGAGCAATGGAATCCTGGGCTGCATTAGGGAAAGTCTTGCCAGCAGGTCGAGATGACTCTGCACTCTTTAATTCAGCTTTTGTGAGCCACACCTGGAGTGCTGTGTCCAGTTTTGTGTTCCTCAATTCAACAAAGAACCTAATGTATTGTCACTTCATCAGATAATAGAGTGGTTAACATCTATGAGGATTAGGACCTACAACCTTGAGGCTTCTTCCGGCTGCTTGAAGAAGGTTCTCAGCAGTCATTATGTGTCTGCAGGTAGAGCATCCCCGCTGCTCACACATAAAGTGCAAATCTTCCTCCTCACCAGCCCAGTCTATCCTTAAGAGCCTGTACCCTTCCATGGCAGCACTCCCTTTCTGTGAGCCATCCCCTCACTTGTCTGTGCAGCTAAACCACAGCCCTGCCTGCTCCCCATGCTGCAGATACAGGCACTTTGGACCCAGCCTTCCTTCTGCTGACTCCCCAGAGGGAGTGAGAGCTTCCCTGTGTGCCACCCTCTCAGCACTGAGTGCCTGTGCTGCAGGCAGGGTCCATCCAGCCTGTTTCATTGTTTCTAAGTTGTCTCTTGCCCACATCATCCTGCATCGTTTGCTTAAAATTCATAGAATCATAGAATGATTTGCGTTAGAAGAGCCCTTTAAGATCCTCTAATTCCAGCCCCATTTTGGGCAGGGATGCCACCCACTAGACCAAGTTACTCAAAGTCCCATTCACCCTGGCCTTGAGCCCCGGGGATGAGGTAAAAAGGCAGTCCACAACCCCTGCACCTCCCTGCTGGCCTTCTCTTTCTTCCCTCCATCCCCTCTCCTCTTCATTCCCAGTGTAAATCTCTACACATCCTCCTACCCAGCTCGTGGACAATGATGGTTCTGCTGCCCGGTCCAGACAGACCCTGTACCTTTCTGGCATCCTGCCATCCCCAGAGACCATCCACGGTCTCCGCAGCCGAATCCCCGCCGTCCACACTGTCTGTGCTGAACGGCAGGATCCTCGCACCTCCCGAGCCCTCCATGTTCGCAGCGGGGCCGCGCCGGGACCCCGCTCCGGGAGGCGGCGGATGGGGNTCTCCTGGCCCTGCGGCGGCACGACGGGGCACGGCCGCGGGCCGGAACCTGAGCTGCCAAAAGGCAAAAAACGCTCAAGATTTCTGTTTGAGGTTTTAATTTTTTTTTTTTTTTTTCCAGAGGCATTTGTATTCTCCGTTAATCCCCGTCTTCCGATGGCCGTGTCTTCCCAAAACAGAACATCTTTTCTTTGCACACGTTAATTCAACATAGATAGAGTTAGCGCTGAATATCTCCTGATTTCTGAAGGAAAAAAAGAAAAAAAACCAAAACCTGCTGAGCTGGGCATTCTGAGCAAGTGAAAAAATTGGGTTCAAAACCTCTCGTGAGGAAGAAACAAATAATTCCTTGTCCTGTGTTTTCTTGATATGTGCACTAAACACCAATCTCTAATGGGAATGGGAACAGCTCCTGCATTTAATGAGTCTGAACTCTGCTTCCTTGCCATGCTGGCCTGAGATTAAGCTCCTGCTTCTGGATTACAAGTGGGGAGAAGCAATATTCAGTCTTAAGGAATTATCAGAGGTTCAGAAAGGGATGGCAATTCCAGAGAAAAAAAGCATGTAAATAATCACTTTTTTTAAAATCAAATCACTTAAAATATGGAGAGAATCACTGTGACAGCAGTTTGCCCTCAAAAGAAGGCAGCAGTGTTCTCACACAGCTCAAATGCAATTGTGTGTGACTGAGCAGCAGGTAGGTGGACATTATTTGGTGCATTGACCCCTTGAGCTTTATAAAACTTATGCAAACAAGAAAAGCAATAGTGAATTTATGACAAAAGATTACGGGTTTGTCCGTAGGGGAAATTCAAGAGAGATTCACTCCTTTAAGTGGATTATCAAAACCTCATTAAGCTTCTTTGAGAATCCCCTTATTTAGTATTAAATTGTCTTTATTCTTACACTGAGAGGAGTTTTAACACTTTAAATTTACACCTTCAGTGCATTTGGATTGATTTTCCTCAGTGTCCCCGTTCAGAAAGATCTCAAGCAATTGGATTTCAGGCAGTTTGCTACAGCACATAAGACTTCAAGATTCATTCTCTCAGTCCAGGACTGAGGTCACTACTGTCACTGTGGTGAGGAACCTTTCCTGTACTGTCTGCATTGTAATATCAGATCCTGTCTAAAGCTGCAGACTCAAAAGAAAGATTTCTCTTGTCTGTATGAACCCTTAGACCTCCACATGAAAGGTAAGGTGACAGGACAAGAAGAAACAGGCTCAAGTTGTGCCAGGGGAAGTTTAGATTGGATATTAGGAAAAATTTCTTCACTGAAAGGGTGTTCAGGCATTGGAACAGGTCTGGTGGAATCACCATCCCTGGAAGTGTTCAAAAAGCATGTGGATGGGGCACTTGGGGATATGGTTTAGTGGTGAATATGATGGTGGGGGCTTAATGATTAGACTTGATATTAGAGGTCTTTTCTAAGCTCAGTGAACTTATGCCTATTGAAGTTAGTCACTGTTCTGAGCTTCCTTGGAAATATAGGAGAATGATGGTGTGGAAGTCTGCAGGAACACTCCCTCTTTATGCCTGCACTGACTGCCTGAGTCTCCTCTGCCGTTGCTGAAGCCTCCATAGAGGTTCAGCCCCTGGAGCTCAGTCCAACTGCCTGAACTTGGGGTGACTCTGAAGACAAGTCATTTTGAGACTTATTCAATATATTCACATGAGGACAGGAGAAAATAGGGACATATCCTTAATGGGAAAAACCACAAGGGGCCCCAGATGGAACTAGATACTGATGATTATGCAAGTAAAATGTACCCTAAGTCTTTTATGCCTGAAATAGCTGATTGTTGTTTTGCTTTTATTGACCACAATGGGAAGTCAGACATATTCTGTGCCTTCAAACAAATAAGTTTGCAGGCCTTAATGTTGAACTTAATCAAAATTCAAATTAGTGGGTTTGGTCCTGTTTTTTGGGGGCCTTTTTGTTTGTTTGGTTGTTCATTTGTTTGAAGTTTTTTGAGATTCCTGACATAAATTTCATGTAGCAGGGTTTTAGGCATCCATACTCTTGAACTTGTGTGACCAAGAAAGGGTATGAAGTCTCAGTCATGAGGAAGAATCTTATGAATTTTCTGTCTGCAGAGCTAAGCAATTTGTAACCCTATTCTGAACATGAACTAATTTTAGGTACTAACACTCCAGAATAGATGGAATTGGAGTGGGCTGGATCTTCCTGGTATATCTGTCTTTCAGACTGGCGCACAAGACATAGGAATGCTTAGGACAGTCTCCATTCATTTTACTATTGCTGGAATTTTGTGGGTGAATAGAGGTTTCTTAGCACTAAAATAAATTTCTGGGTGATTTTTGACTCACTTGTTTTTCAGATACACTCTTGTGTCCTACGTAAGCAAATTCCTACATGGACAGTACCTGTGAGAAATAAAAAAAAGCCCAACACAATTTCTCAAAGGGCCCTCTCTTCCTGTTAGGTCTTTTCAGATAACTCAGCTTTTTCTTCAGGGACAAAGCCCAATAAGCCACCAATATCCCTTGATGGTGTTTGGAACAGTGGAAAACTAGCGTAAGAGGCTGGAGGACTTTCCTCTTGCGACTTCCACCGATGCCTTGATTTTGTGACAAGCCTCAAAACGCAGATGTGCTGTTATTCTGCTGCTCTGGGGCGGGGTAAGAGCGGCGGGGCGAGCAGGATGCGCGGGGCCGTGCGGGGGCGGGGGCGGCAGAGGGCGCGCAGCTCCGGAGCATCGCCCGGCGGCTCCCGGGGCTCCCGCGAGGGCGAGCCCGGCAAGCTGCATGCTGGACAAACCCGGCAGCCGTGTCCCGGCTCCGAACAGTTGCGATCCTTGGCTGCCGTCCCAGCAGCCTTTCCGTGCAGGCAGATTTGCACTGGAGCTGCCGGAGCTGCCGAGCGGTGCTCGCGTAGATCAGGTTTCAAAATTAGGATCTAATTTTAAATGAGATGTCGAAAACCGGGACTGACAAACAGTGAGAAAGACTGTAAAGAGGCAAGGCACAGGTAATCTCTGCGAACAGCTCGGCAGCCATGCTGACAGCTGGGAACGGGAACCCCGGAGCGCTAAGGCTGCTCCCCTGACCTCGGATAGGCTGCTCGGGGTTCGTCCTTCAGGTGTCGAGCTCCTCCGGCAATGCTGCTGAGTAGTTTGACAGGATCAGCAGAAGCCAGGAATGTCACTCCATTCTCGTGAAGCACTCGGTAACCTATGGGAGCCATTTTCCTTCCCCACTGTGTGTGCAGAACCCACCCCGTGGAATAAATAAAACCAGGACTACAGAGCAAAGTATTGCCGTACTCCCTCATGGAATAATGCACATCAGCAGCATCACTGCACTTCACTGAGGCTCTTGTTTTCTTTTCCTTGCTCTCTTTGGAATATTACAGACCATTGGGGGAGTCTCCAAGCCAGAAGCAGAGACATCTGGTGATGCAAAAGGGAAGAAAAGTGGCTAAAACAGTCAGGTAGCCACTGTCTTGAAAATACAAAAAAGTATTTAGAAAATCACTAAATTAAAATAAGCAGTATCCAGTATGTTTTAGGTGGTTAAATAGTCTGGTAAATGCAAGCACTAGGCAGATGTAACATCACCAGCTCAGATGAAGCTAAATCATCTGTTTAGAAACTCAGGTAGCAACCTTCAGCAGGGCAGCCATGCAGCAATGAAAGGAAAAGTCATTTGCCAAGGATGAACCCAGGACTTCTCTTTGCTCACCTTTTTCATGTTGAGGGGGGGAGTAGGGGGAGGCTGGGTTGGTTTTTTTTTGAGATATATAGTTAGAAAAAAGTGTGACAGCAGGGCCAGTCTACTTTATCTGACTACTTGGAGAATGGTTGCCTGATTGCTTTGAGTCCTAGAGCAGGGAAGGCAATAATGTAGTGCAATGAGCTTGAAGATTTTTGATGGGGAAATCTCTCTCATCATCTATGGAATTTTTACATAGTTAATGCTTTTAATTTTAAAAAGACGTTTCCTGTCGTGACTGAAGAAGATGCAGACATTGTAGAAGACACGAAAAAGAGCCAGTTGATTAATTTCATCTGTGACTTCAGCACATTTCAAATTACTATTGTGAGAGTACCTTTCCTCACTTCATCCCCTCCTAGACATGGGACCAAAACTCAGATTTCCCTCACACATGATTTCCCACAGTACATTCAAATCTATTTTTGTTCACTTTCTGCCACCAGATTATTCAGCTATTTCTGATCCATCTCAACTGTATTTAGTTGTTTCTTTGTCTTTGTGTATGATGAGCATTTCTACCACTCTGGGTTCCTGAAGTGGAAGTTGACTTCCAGATCATTCCATGATGTGTCAGGGAATAGAAATCTGGGCTCAGGCTGCAATACAAGGACTTTTTTATTCTGTACAGATTTTCCCATTATCTTCGTCTGTAACACTGTGGCATCAACACACCACAAGTGTGACCAGCACACAAGTTTTAAGATCACATATGTTAGAGTGACTTGCTGAATTAGAGATTAGAGAAAGCATTTGATATTTCATAGGTTATTAGACTATCTAGAGGTGGAAGCTAATAGCAAATAGTTAAAAAGATAATAGATTATTCTTTCATTAAAGAGAGAAAAAAACCCAGAGACGCTCTTATCAGTGCCAATCAACATTGGAGACTGAAATCTTGAGTAACTCTGAAGTTAGGAATTTGTTTTCAATCCTTTCCTTATAGCAGTATTATAGAGACTGAAATCCAGGTCCCTGATTAACCTCTGAGTAAAGAATAACCTTCACCTAGAGAGCTCTGCTTTCAAGAGGGTTGGCCCCTGTAACTAGAGCCTGTTCAATTATTCTTCTTCAAAGAGAGCGGGCACCCAAGAATGTCAGCTTCACAGAAGGAGCTATAATTTCGAAGTAACTTCCTGTTTGTCAATTTATTTTTTTATCTCAGTGTTGTAAATGGGAGGAAATGTCACAAAGGAGATTTTTCTTTTCTTTTTTTTTTCTTCCATGCTACATTTTGCATTTGCAGAAGCTTACAAATGAACCATGTTTTCTGTCACTGTTTACAGATTGAAAGTGAGCAGACTATATATATGTATGTAGATAGTACATCATGAATTCAGATTTGCAAGATAACATATTATGATGTTCTTGTTCAAAACCAAATAATGACTTTCACTTAAAAAAAAAAAAGAAAAGTCAAAAAAAATACCCAAAAAAGCAACCAGAAAATCACACACTAGCTACTATTCAGTCAAAAAAGAGCCATAGCTGAAGCTGGGTTTAGACATGAAGTGTATCCCTGGAAGAAGTCAGCCTGTCAAAATCTCTCTTGGCAAGATCCCAGAAGGGGAGTATTTTCACAAAGATGAAAAGAGTGTTAAATGCTAACACGCTTCCAGATTGGATACGCATTCTTTCTTATACATATTTTTGTTATGAAACAAATGCATTTTGGTAAAATTAGGGATGTGTTTCTGTGTTTCTGCCTCTACTGTATATTTTGTGTGATAAAATGGCACTGATTTCCTATCTAATTTAAAACAGTTTAAAATAACTGGTAACATCTAGTAGCTTTCTATTCTTCCAACCTTTATTTTCTCTTCTGTGTATTTTAATGTGGAGCAGGGAGTTGGCAGGGGTTATTGACTTTTCATTACTTTTCTCTTTTAGAATAAGAAGACACAAGTTTTGACCTTCTCCCTTCTGTTCGTGACTTCCTCACCATCATTAAGCTTCTCTGTTCAGTGTCCCAAATTACATGGCGGAAAGAAATGTTTGGATTTAAACCCTGGTGCTTTATGGTCTAAGATTCAGTTCCTGAAGGACAATAAAAATCTTTATTAAATGATACACTGGTTCCTTTCAAACATTCCTCCAGTATGTGGAAGCCAGAAGATACATGTACTCCATTTTCTTTGTCACAGCCCTTGTATTTCACAGTGTTATATCTCTGATTTGGGGAGCCAAAATTAGTGTTTGCCCATGATCTCAAAACAAAACAAAACAAAAGCAGCAACAACAAAAAGAAGAAAATAAAAGAAAAAAAAATGAAGAAATCTATAATAAAAATGAAGAAAAAAATTAAACCATCTATGATCTTCTCCCCAAATACGTGTTCTGTGTAACTTCAGGACAAATGAGTAGGTGAACAGTATGTGCGTGGACAGACACTTTCACAAATATCCACATAAACCTAAACCATGCTATTTGGGTGTACAGAAGCTGTGCAGGATGGGCAGGCTTAATCTCAGAGGCTGAAAAGCTGCAGCCTGATAACATTCAACATTCTCAGATAGTACTGGATACATGGAATATGCAGATATCGGGTGTGACTCTCATTAGGAGGCTGGACCTTTATCTTGTCTTCTAAACTACTTTTTTTTTCTTTCTAGCATAGGAACCTTTTTCAAATGCTTATGCTTTCCAGGAAAATAAATTATTGTATACAGCCTGTGTTTTCCTAATCCCCTTTTTTCCCTTCATGGTTATTGCCATTTTAAATAAAGTAGTCTTCACAAAATAATGTCAATGAAACAATCAAGCTTTTACAGATCACAAATATTAGGCTACAGAAATAGGTAAAACATGGTTTGGAAAAAAAATACACTAAAGAAATTAAATTAATGTGAGTATAACCCTCCTTTATCTATCTAGAAAACAATACATGTGTTTGTTTTAAACACATTCCAACACTCAATTCCCAATCTGGGAAGGCAAACCCAGCCTCTACTTTGTGTAAGCTTCCACTCCAAGCAAAGCTTCCACCAAAGCAATTGTAGCTGACATCCCCTCAGGATCACTCCTAGCATGTGCAGCCTGCGAGTTTCCTTGGAAACTGCCATGCAGCAAGCATGAGATTATGGCACATGACTGCTAAGCTGTATAGCTTTACCCAGCAAAATAAAGGAATGCAAGAATGGGGAGCAGGACTGCAATCCACCTCCCAAGGACAGTAACTGCTGATTTTCAACCTGAGGCTTCTAGTGGCTGATGGATTACTTCTACACAGTCAGAAAAGATAGGGAACTAAAGCAAATCTCTTTATTATGGACTTATGTTTATTCCATTGCAGCCTGTTTTCTTGCTGGGAGGGGGCAAAACTGAAAAGCAACCTGAAAATTGCCACAACTGCAAAGACCTTCTGCAAGAAGTCAGCTAGGAGGCTGTACGACCTTCTCCTTAGGCTGAAATAATCTGGATAGGATACCTCATATGGACCCTTTTTAATAGAGGCATTCCCTCTCCAAATTTCTGTGATTATACAGTGCTGAAGGTGAGACCTTGGGAATGACCACAGTGGCCCAGCCACATAACTATCAAACTCACCAGCCTGTACCTGACATAGTCTATAATAAATAAACCGAAGAAGAATATAAGTACAAGGGAAACACACAATTTTTTGTATTCAGGCACCCTTGACAGATTTGCCTGCAATGGACTTAGCCATTTCTGACCCCTAATAAACCTCTAGTCCATCCCTATCCCACAGCAAGCAGTCCTGCGGGGTACAGCAACAAAAACTTGGAGAGGAAGTTTTTCCTCTGGTTTATCAGGAATCACAGTCCTGCTGCTTTCCCTTTGATGACTCTTAACTCTTGCATCAAAAAGACAGTGACCAATTGCTGCCTATTTACCTTCTCTTTTCAACTAATGATTTTACAGCTTCTCTATCAGATCCCCCTCCAGTCATCCCAGTTTGAGGCTGGTGAGCACTAGACTCATTGTTTTACAGTGCTCTTTTACATGCATTTTGTCTATGATGATGTCAGCTTGGAACATGCATTTTCCTGTAGTTTTATTAGGCAAGACTGATTAGCTGGATCCTCAAATATATAATTTAGCCTGTGGGCTTTGTAGTCTCCATATGAATTTGACCTAGGATATACAGGTCACATGAAAGCTTAATGATTTGGGTATTTAGGTGATCTGTGAGAGCCCAGCTTTGCTTCTGCCATCCCTTCGTGGCAGTAGTTATTATACTTGGCCTCAAATTCATTCAT
Organism: Drymodes brunneopygia; assembly: GCA_013400955.1. NCBI lineage: Eukaryota > Metazoa > Chordata > Aves > Passeriformes > Petroicidae > Drymodes > Drymodes brunneopygia. The sequence goes on along the minus strand of VZTZ01030475.1, from coordinate 1,422,629 downwards.
ATGAACTTATATCAACTTCAAAGGTTCTCATTTAAATCCCACCTCCCCTGCCTGATATCTTTCTGGGAATCTGCTCTGTCCCCCCAGACCCTGCCAGGAGCCTGTGGCCCTGGAGCTGCCAGAGCACCCACCCAGAACCATCTGGCGTCTGCCCGCTGTCCTCCAGGGCACTGCTCGCTGAAGGACAGCTGCCCAAAACAAATGGTGACCTCTGTCATCTGGGCCATCAATTGTTACAACATCTGGCAACTGGCTTTCTTATGAGAACTGACATTTGGTTTCTTTGGACTGAGGATTTTAAGATCTATGGGTCAGAGTAGAAAATGGAACAGATCCCAATTTTTTATTTTTTTTTTAATATGCACTTCAAATGGCTTGCAGTCACTTGGAATAACAACATAAAGAACTCAAAGCAAATAATCAGAGACACAATGAGAGAATCCTTTTGACAAATTTTTGTTATTTATCCCTTTCTTGCCTTGAGTTGCTACCTTGCTGCAGCCCCAACAACTCTAAATTCTGTTACAGAGACTCTTCCCTTATTAGAGGTGCATTTAACAAAATGCAGTGAGTACTTTATTATAATTGTCTCCACTGAACGTCGGTGCTTGGCCATGTGAGTTTGTATCCAGCTTTGCATCTGCACCCATGTGCACAATGCAGCAGGCTGCTCTGACTCCCTGTGCTCACTCTCTCTTCTCATGACTTTTCTTCACAATACAAATGCAACAAAGATAAATGCCAGCATACATCTAAATTTAAAACATTTCAATGTGCTAAAAAGTGTCTTTGGTCTTTTGCTACATCCATAAAGCAATTTGAAAAAAAAATTAAGAAGAGTGATATCCTCAAAATCTTGGCAAAGCTAATAGTGAACTCTGGAAAATTACATTCAGGTATTGTATACAATTTATTGTGTTACTTCAGTCCCACAGATGGCTACAAATAAAATAAATGTTTAACATAAAATATTTTGAGCCACAAACCCTATTTTCAGAAGATTTCTTCTCTAAACTCTAGGCAGATTTGACATAAAACAGAAAAGAAAAAAGGCAAATAACTATCAAATAAGCAACCAAAATAAACTTTAAAAAAAAACAAAACACATTCAAAATGAAGAAATAAATCACACTAACCACAAAGTAAAAGAAAACCAAATAAAATACAAATGTGACAAACATGCAGGCATAAAGAAACATAAATATTATTAAAATGTTTAGGGATAAATTTATAATTTAAAATCTACTAACTACAATAACTAATGCAGACTTTTAGATCTAATTGAACTAATCAGCATGAACAGATATTAATGTACTGCACTGATTTATCAAAACACCAAACATTCAGATAGTTAATTCCAGAGGAAGAAAAAAAAAATCTAAGTGCAAATACTTATATTTCTCTGTGTTGAGGTTTCATCTGGGCTCCCTGTGAAAAATGGAGACGGAAAAACAATACTGTCGAGCCCCATTTCAAGCACCTCGCTGCAGCAGTCCCTGCCGGAGCCTGAAATGGAGTTAGGCTTGTTTAGCATGCCTGCAGGGTCACACCGACTGACCCGCTCCCCTCTGGTTTCACTTAAAACTCAGATTTTCTCCATGAAGATAACATGTTCCTGTGGTATTTAGTTACCTGGTCTCCAGAAAGATCTCATTTTTCATGGTGTGATTTTTAACCTTTGTTTAAGATGTCTTTTTTTAACATAAACTCTTTAAATCTGATATATTTCCTCAAAGAACATGTGCTTGCAAGGAAAATGTTTGGTTATTGAAATATCTTAACAAATCAAAGTTCACTGCAGATTTAGCTTGGTAGGTTATAAAGGAGTGTTAAGGCAATCATTAAGTGGTCTTTCTTTAATTTCTTTTGATATTGTCTGCTATAAACATGAATATTCATATAGATAAACTGATTCTGTATGTGCTTATCCTGAGAGCTTTTGTACTGAAATAAATCATGAGCTAGCACTTCTGTGGCTTTTTTTTTAAATTCACAAACATGTGTGATTTGTGGTATACATAAAATTTTAAAAAATTAAATAGATTAAACTGTGACAGAAATTTTCATGAAAAATGCCAAAAAACAGCTCCACCACCTTCTGAGTGTGAAATGCTTCAAAATATTGTTTGTATACTGAAGACTTTTTGAGGAAACTGGAAAATTATCTAACCAGAATTTCCCTGGCATAAATTAGTTTCAGTTGGGGTATAGGCTAGCATTTGGAGAGGACCTGGCTGAGAACATTTGGTTGAGAACTTGCTGCTGTTTGTGTGACAGCCTCAAAGGCACACTGGATCCAATATCTGTGCAAGTACTTTCTGCTTATCAGGAATGGCAAGTCCCAGACCACCTCCCTGCCCAAGTGCCCCCTTGAGAGGCCAGATTGGCATTTAAGGAATGTGAGGATTAGTGATGTAAACTGCAGCAAATCCAAAGTCTAAAAAGGGCAGAATCTATTTAAATGTGTCACTGGGTGTTTGGAATTGCATTTTCCTATTTTGCTTTCTCCAGTCTTGTCTTTTTAAACCTCCTGACCAGTACTTTGGAAACTCTGCTTGCTGTCCCAGTCATGAGAGCAGCCTCCCACTCCACTGCTCCTTAACATCCCCATATTATCCATCCTCCCATGCTCTATCTGTCAATCTCATTTATTTTTATTTTTAAGGGGTGGATAGAGGGGTGTGACATGTTATTGATGTTGTAAGGCAGCTGCTTCCGGCAGTGGGCCTTTGCCTGAGAAATCACAAACAATTCAGAGCATCACTGCCTGCACAAACATAAAATCTTTTCATCCAGGAGCATCCCAAATCCCTCCCATCTCTAGAATCTCTCCCTGAGAAAAGCACAATTAATAAAATCAGTGCAGTACCCATCACTTCTGAGACCATGGTTTTACATGAGGATTTTGCTGGTTGGAATTCAATTTAAGAAGTTTCATCCCCTTTTTTTTCTTCTCACCTGCTCATTCCTTTCTCTACTACCCCACCTCTGGTGGGGGAAGCTTATCAGTCCTTCAGCAAGGCTAATTGATTCATTGGTATTGCTGCTGACAGCTGGAGTGATGCAGGTTAATAAACAAAGAAAAGCAATACTTGAAGAAGGGTGGGAGAGAGTGTCTATCAGCTTAGATCATTCCACTCAACCATTTTTTAGTATGGACATCCAGAGAGTTGGATTGCCACATCTGAGTACCAATGCAGGTGGGGAAGACTGCTTTTAAACTGGCTTTGCAACTTGAAAAATTATAATGTGGAAGCTCAGCCTTGTTTCTTGGGTGTGTAGAGTAATACACATTCAGGAATCATGTTACACCTGACTGAAAAGCAACCAAATCTGTTGCATAACTACTGCTTTTGGGAACATAAGATAACAGATTCTGATAGAACCTGTATGGAGATGTTGAGACTTGTGCAAGGGCTGATTCCTCACTTTCTGTTCTCAGGAGCATTGAGACATGGCAGATTTTATATTCTCCTTACAAAGGCAGTTCTGATCCTCCCCATCTGAAAACAGGTGCCATAAAAAAAGAGAAAATTTAGAGAGGAGCAGAAAGTATAACTGAAGGAGTATAAAGCCTTCCATGGAGGTGAGAACAAAATAAACTAGGTGACAACACTGTGGAAAGGGAAAAATTTTGGAGGATAAGAGAAGTGCCCAAGAAATTCTGAGTATTGTTGAGATGGTACATAAGAATGGTTTGCTCACCATTTCATCCCAGTGAAACAATAGTGGCTCACCAAAATGAGTAAGATGTAAGATGAATACAAGCAAAAATTACATTTTCTCACTGTGTGTAACCAAGGTGGGGAACCTGCTGCTACAGGATGTTTTTGGTGCTCAAAGCTCTCTTAGATTCAAGGGCAGAATGAACAAGGAAGATAAATCGAGGAATGGAAACACCTAGAAAGCAAACTTGGCACAGAGGCCTCTGAGGTTCATCTGGTGGAGTGTGTTTGGGGAAATACCAGTGCATGCCTCCACCTTCCTCTGTACTGCCCCAGGCACCCTCCTTGTTGCTGCCAGAGGTGGGACAACAGGTGGGATGTGTTTGGACCTTGTTCAGCACATCTGTTCTGGTGTTCTGCAACACTACAAAACTGTCTAAATTGGGAAGGTGCCCTTGTGTTTCTGCATCTTGTTATGCTCCCACATGGACAAGGCACCATCTCCATTCTATCTACAGAAGAGCAGTGTGGACCTGCATCCACATCCCGAGTTAGGCAGCAGAGAGGGGAGTTTCCCTGCCCCTGGAGACAGCACAGGTGGGAACCAGTGAATCTGGCAGTCTGGTCCTCCTCCTTCCTTCCTTCCTTCCTTCTCTCCTTCCCTCCTTCCCTGAAGAACTTTCAGGGAGTGAGATAAGAGTCGAGGGCTCTGTTCTGTGACTGATTGGAAGCTAAGGGGATTTGATATTTTTTAGGAGATACCACACACACCTGTTAATCCATCCAAATAGTAGTTTTGGTGTGGTTGGTTCCAGCTATAACCTCTATAGTGCTTGGCTGCATGTGTTTGTAAAATACAGATCCTTTTAGAGCTTATTTGAGTTTCTCACAAAGAATATTTTGTGACCTAAAAATTGATATATTTAGTAGATGTGCAACAACACTAAATGTCGTAGTCTACCAACACTGGTGAAATAATAAAGAAATGGATATCTGCTGGTGTTTGGCTAAAGCTTCTGTTTGAACTCCTACAAAAAAGAAGTATTAGAAGAAAAGGCTTATGTTCATTTGTATTTTCCTTCTAAAAGTAATCTCATCATGTTTAATGTTGCACTATTACATAGTTCTTATTTTGCATAAATACATGATGATTATAGCTGTATAACCTTGGCAACATAGTGTTCTCCTGAGGCAGCCTGAAATAGAAGAGAAATGCAGATTATACTACACAACTGCTCTTTTGGGAACAATATTTTATTATGTTTTATTTTCTTTCCATAAAATTCAAAGAAAATGAAGGTAATTTGGGTTCCACAAAACAGATGATAAACTGTTGGAGGAAATTTCTAAATCACACAGGCACCCTACAAGCCCTACAAGTAGGTGTAAGCAAAGATGGGTAAGAAGATCAGGTTATACTCATGAACACTTTGAATCTGACCTTCTGAACCTGGACGTTGCAGATTTCAAGCAGGAACTTGTTTAAAGATTATTAATTGTATGAAAATTGTGGGGCCAAATCTCAGACACAGGAAACAACTTTATGCTGTAACTTACTATTGGGTGGAAAATGACACATGGGGGAAAGGAAGTACCAGAAATGCTGGTTCCAGTTGTTCATTAGTTTATACAGCCTGAGAATGTGGCCCAGGGAGTCTCTCAGGCTGGCCATTAGGGCCATTGTAAAAGCTATTAGGACTAGCCTGTGATGTCAGTGATAAGCTCAGCTTTCATTTAATAAGACAAAATAAAGGCCTTTTTCATGGTGGAGATAGAATCTCAGCCAACTCGCCTGCTACTGAAGGAAAGCAAAACTAGAAACCTTTCATATAGGCAGGCAATTTGATGTTTTTTGACACTAAATTGACTCTTGGTCTATTATCCAGGGCAGACTGAAATGTCACTTCTTATGGCCAAGCCAGTACTCATTTGTTGAAGTGTTTTCTGTTTAGGGCCTCATCAGAAGCAGGATGAAAATGCCACACAGAGCAATGGTGCCATATACCCTGGACATGCAAATTATAAGTTTTGCCTACGTGAGGAGAAAAGGGCTAAGCCCTTTACTATAACATGGAAAGGATAAAGCTAAACAGGTTGTTTGATGAATCAGTGATATAAACTCTGAAAAATCCCTCAGGAGTAAAACTTTGCAGCTAAGGAATGGTGTAGCTTCAGCTTCATCATTGAAGAGCCAGTGCTTTTAGTCCTTGGCATGAAAGAGTGAAAGTGAAAGAGTGCTTCATTGGCATGTGAGCCCATTAATCTTACATTTGGTATATGAACTCCCACATGATTTCAACATCTGCCTGGAAGGTACTTCTCTGATTAGCACAGATGTATTATTCTGGAATTAAAATAAATAGCAAAACATATTTCTATCTTTCAGCTTACTTTCTTCATAAAACCTGTGTGAAAGTAATCATGGATAAAATTTGACAGGTCCCAAAGCTGCTAATGTTTCATTAAAAAGGCACACAGTAGTGGGGTAATTCAATAGCTGTCTGTGGGACATGTATCTACAGGGTTGTATTCCTGTTCAGTCATGGGAACACCAGACACAACTGGCAAACCCCTTGCCTGCAGCTTACAATGCAGGCATCCTTAAATAAGAAACTTCTGTTTAATGCCATAATATTTAACACAACAGTTCCTCCAGTGCTGTTAAAGATGACACTTGTAGCCTAAAAAATGATGACTGAGAAGTTTGGGAGGATTTCCCTCTGCAGGCTAGCTTTGAATAGTTACAAACCAAATGTCCACTTTCTGGCTGAAGCTGGTTTGACTCATCAAACAACAAATCAGTGACTGGCCACCAGCCTTCCCATGGATCAGCACTGGTGACTTCAGTGGCCATCTCCTATTTGACTATAAAAATACTGAGTGGTTGTCAGCAATTGCCTTGCAATGAGAGAGGCTACCTGGAGCCCACGAGAGACTGCTGTGCCTGGTCGAGGTAAAAATGACACAGCCTCCTGTTTCCAGAGTGGATTCCTACATGCACAAGTTTTTGTGAAAATTGAAGTCCTTTTTACAGTTTGTGAGGACTTTAAGAGCAGATACAGGCAAAGATGGGATTCCAGAAAGAGTGAAGGCATCTCTCTGTGATGTCTCTTTAAACAGAAGCGGCATGACCTCATAAGGGGAAATCATCTAAGGGGAAGGATGTGACAGAAGCTGCAGCCACAGCTACACTGGCAGACCGGAGATGGGCTGAATCATGGAATAAAAGGTGTTTTGTGCACATAAACCTGGACTGTCATCTGCACACCCAGTGAGCTTGAGTCATCCATCCCAGATAGACGTTGACACTATCTGTTCAAGAAGGCAAGGGGACTAACAGTGACAGTGTACTAATATTGTTCTATCCCCTGTATTCTGCATATAGCATATTCCATTTCTTGTTCTTTCTAAGAGTCATTGTTTCCCAGCTGTGGAATGATCCTCAAATGAGATAGACAGAAGATTCAAGGTGCAGCAACAAGATGCATTTTATAGAATGAGATAGAAGAGAGTGCAAAATGGAATAGTTTGTGCCTTCAGACTTTTGTGCCTGTCCCACCAAAGCAAGAGGAGATGAGGAGCATGGAGAGAAATGGAGGAAGAAATAAACTTCTTACACTTCCAAATGCAAAATCATAGTTGTTAGCTTTATGACTGACAAGAGGAAGAAACTATTATTTGTAGGATTTTAATATGACATTTGATAGATATGTTAATCTGTGTATTTTATTGGCACATGAGAATCCATCACTCATCCCGGTCATGGTTTGAAATGAACTCACACAGGGATTTTTATTCCAGAAGTAGAGTGAGTAAAAATATCATTGTTGGTGCAAAAAATAAGAAAGGAAGATGATCAAGCTTAAAAGTAAAAAACATATTGGTGATCTCCTGTCTCCATAAAGAATAAAGTAAATAAGAGACCTGATGCCTAGCATATCACACACATTTTGTTTCAGAGGAAAATCTGCCAGACATGATTCTGATTTCCAAAGGACTGCAGACAGGCATGCCTACTTCACCTGATCTTTCAGAGAAAATACACCTTATTGTAGGACCTGCCTGGGCTACAGTACTTCTAGCCAGTGAAGGAAGGTGCCAAGGACCCAGCCTATTTGAGTTTCTGGTGTTCCTTTAGCCAGTGGGAATGAGAGAGGATGACCAAAAACTCATTCTACTAGTTCAGAAATTCACTTAGCCCTAAGGATTTTAAAATTTCTTCCTCTCTTTTGAGGGATTCCTGTAGGGTGAACTCAGAGGTAATGCACATATTCTCCATACAATTTTACAGCCTCACATAGTGCATGAAGTAACTCATTAAATAATGTGCTCTTCTACATGCAGAGCTAAGGTCTGCTCTCACTTGCCAGATGTGGCACTTGCCCATCACAACAATTATCAGCAGCACTGGTGTTGGTATTTGTGCTGGTATCAATACTACACTTCAAATCACAAGCCCAGCAAAAGGCTTCACTAATGACCATCAAATCATGCCTCACTTTTTGTATGAAGGATGACCAATTTGTTTTGCCACTGTTTGGAATTAATATTAATAACAACAATAATATTAATAATTCAAAGTGTCAGGAAAGTGGTAATTGCTTTAGAAGTGTATGGGGACAAGCAGTTAATAGACTGAAGAATTCAGAAACAGATAGCTAATATTACTGAACAAAGTTTAATAGCATAAGCAGAACTATATGCTTGTCTGACTCCCATTTCTCTCCCATGCACAGAAACCTCATCTCTTTTTAGGGAGGTATTTCAGTCTGTAGTGTTCAGATTCGATTTCCCAGAAATAGAATCTGGGCCAATTATGATAATTCTTTATCTATATTTAAAATTAATTTAAAAGAAATGGTGACACTTAAATGCACCTGGCTGATTAAACCATAGTTCGGAGATGACTGGAGTTAGCAGAAAGTCTTTCATTGATTTCAGTGGAGTTCAGACCATGATATTTAATCCATTTTACTTATTGGTCTCATTTATCCCATGAGCGAACACAAGTTGAACAAAGAGATTGGATATAAGTGAAAAAGGGCCCAATGAAAGTATGTCTTAGACTCTATGCAAAAGAAAAAAACAGATTTTCCAGGTAGTAGAGGAGTTATCTAAGAATAAGTAAAATATATCACACTATTTCCTTTGTCTTTTTCTCTTCTTTTAGTCCTTTCCCTCTTTTCTGGGTAAGGACTGTGTTTTCACCTGAGCAGCAGAAGCATTTAGCACATTGTGGATTCTTCTGAAATCCAAGCAGTAACAAATGATGATGGATCATTCTGCAGTCTCACAAGTAGCTACAAAGAGCCAGTAAAGGGTTCACAGAACATTATTATTGACATCATGGTTCTGGGAACTTTTAGAGCTTTTAGAATTACTCTGAGATTTGATAATGAGCTCAAAAGGACATTTGGCTTCATTTTTTCTTAGGATTTCTTTCACACAACCTTTGCTGCAATCTGGCAATTCTAGAAACATTTACAAATCCAAAAACCTGTTGATTTAGCAAGTGTTAGTAGATTAATAGACTGGAGAGACAGAACAATACAGTGTATGAGCTATACCTTCCTGTGAGGTTCTCCAATACCAGACACAACAGGATCCCAGGTTTTTGTGAAGACTTTAGGGCATGGTTGAAAAAAAACTTATGAATGTGCAATTCCAAGTCCTTTGAAACTCCTATGAGAAACTCCCCTGGATACTTCATTCTGCAGAGTTATGGGAAGCTGACACTTGAGTTTCCTTGAATTTGCACTTTTAAACTTCTTATTCTGTTTAAATCCAAGTGGTACAGACAAGTTTCAGTGAAGCTGGAGAAGTTCTTGCTCATGCTTGTAACTACCTTCTAGACAATCAGGCCATACATGATGATAGACTAGAATTGTTCCCAGTCCATGTATGAACATCTAGTCCTTTTATGAATCCCACTGTGTACACCATATCTTAGGAACTTAGCTCCAGTGAAGAAAATACTCAAAAATATTCAAGGGAATTTAACTTCTTAAACAGCACTTCAAACTCAAAACATTCTCAGTTATTTTAGGCAAGCAGAATTTCTACCTGTTACTTACCAAACATTCAAAAATACAGTTCCTTGTGGCAGAATGCACCTCTCAGGTCCTCTGCTGATCAGCCTTCCCCAACATCCTCTACACACAGATTACACCAAGCAGGGCACCATGTTATAGAGCTAAATGTTTCCAGACCTGGAGAGATTGGCTTTGTCTTAGTGTTGCTCTCCACTTTGGGCAACTTTTGTTTTGTTTGATTCAACATGAAATTAGAAGTGAGATATTGCTGTGATTTCAACTCAGTACCAGAAGATACATCAGTGACAGGGATGGCTTTGGAAGGAAACAAACAGACCAGGGGCCAGCCTGGCATAGATGTGGATCCTAACCACCATTTAGTGCCTACACAGGTGAATGTAAATACTCCCACTGTTTTCACTGGTGCAGGACTGAGCTGTTGATTTTAGTCTGGCTGTTAAAGCTGGAGCAGGCAGTGGCTCCTGGTGCATCTGCCATAGCAGGAAATGGGATAAATTTTATCTAACTCTGACCTGCAAATCTGACTCAAGGCAAGGACACAGAAAGGATTTGGGAATCACCAAAGCATACAGACTTTGTTCACAATAGCTAGTGATTAAAATAAAAGGGAAACAAAATAATTTTCATTTTTAAAAAGTGATCGATCTCTTTCACTCACTTTCCTCAGAAGTAAAAGCAGAAATTTTATGGTTGCCAATAAACAATTTTATTAGAAGTCAAAAATGACAATCCTGTCTAAAGAAAGTACTGTTTGGTTCTGTCATTATCTAAAACCCACAACTGGTTACAAACTCAGGGACTTTTAGATTTATTTTTATTTCAAAATTACTTAGGAAGTTTGAGAGTTTCTATTGCTTTTAATTGAAAAATCATCTTTTTTGGCAAAAGGGTGCATGTTGATAAGTTTTCCCTGTATTTATTTGCCACTTCACTGGTACATTTGCCTTCTAGCATTGAGGATAGCATGCAGGTTATTTTAGAGAGCTTTCAATCCAAAAAGAATGGACAGATGATAAGATGGAGTGCTCTTGTTTGGGGGAGCTGGAATCATGGAATCACAGAGTGGGTCAGACTGGAAGGAACCACAGTGTATCATCCAGTCCAACCTCCCTGCTCAAACAGGGTCATCCTAGAGCATGTGACACAGGATTGTGTCCAGATGGTTCTTGAAGAATGAGGGAGATGCCACAAACCCTCTAGGCAATCTGTTCCCGTGCTCAGTCACCTGCAGAGTAAAGAAGTTCTTCCTCATATTCAGGTGAGACTTCCTGTGCATCATTTTCTGTCTGCTACCTCTAGTCCTATTCCTTGGAATGACCAAAAAGAGCCCAGTCCATCCTCTTGACACCTTCCCTTCCAAAGCTTTGTTTGCTTGCATTTAATTTTAGACACTTAACTGACATTCCCCACTAAGCCCCTAGAGACAAAGCAAAAGACAAAAGCACTTTAAAGAAAGTAATGCAGGTTGAGGATCTCCAGCTGCACACTTTTGATGACTGTTCAGTAAACCCAACCAACACCATCCTAACCTCAGACAAGTACTGAATGTCAGGTTGAAAGATTCCAAGTTTAGGAAAAACAGGCCATTCCAAAACTTCTCAGGTGACAATGCCACCTTTTGCATCTCTGTGAAAAAGTTTCTGAAGCAGCAGAATTCAGGGAATAGAGAATGATGTATTATCAGCTGAGATGTTCTCCAATGACTTTGCAAGTGTAGCACTTTGATAACTCTACAGACACAAAAGTCTTGAGCTCACTGCTCAAAAGCAAAACAGCTGGAAAGACATGGTTTAATTTTTTTTTGCAATCAATCAAGCAACATGATTTTGAGGTGTAGTGTAACATTGGTGATCTTGTCTTGTGAAACCGCAGTGTCTCACCTTCACAGTGTCTTTATTCTGGGACAGTCCAAGCATGTTTATGGCTCCTAAATGAAAACCCACCTGTCTTTGGAGTAAAGTCCATGCATGCATTGGTCAGCAATAACCACAGCTAACACCTGTTGAGTCTCAGATTCTTTGATTCTAGTAATATTGCACTGGCAATGTTACTCAGGTAAAGAAGACATTTAAACAATCATTGCATGAAACTAAAATTTTAAATCCTTAGGAAACCTGCAGAAGTGGTGATAAAAAGCATAGGAACAGAGTTATCTTGAATTATATATCAAAACCGTTCCTCCACAGTCTTTCTCTTTCGTATTATTTTGCTGCTTTGGTCATACACCCCACAGGATGTGTCAGTTTGCACAAAGGACCTTACCTTCATCCTATTTGGACCTATCTTTCCCTACAGAACATAAGGGCATCCCCTTGACTTCAACAAGAATTGTTACTCTCATAAGAGATAAATGCCTGATCTCAAAGCTTTCTGAACATCTAAAATTTCTACAGCTACACCCACACTGTTTAGGATGTTCAGCCCAGTCCTTGATCCCCAAACTCTGTGATCCTGAATGGCTCATAGCCATACACATTGCTGCTAACTGCTTCAAGAGCAAACTGGTTGCATCTAAAGGGTGCACTATTTGAGTCAGATTTCTGCTAGCCCACCTGTGGGGGTTTGGTTTATTTGTTTTGGTTGAATGGTTGTCTGGCTTTTTGTTTGTTTACTCAGTTCAAGATGTTTGAAATAATGTGAGAAGTGTTTTACAGCCCAACAGAGCAAATGTTCTCGGAATTGCCACCAACTTTCATCCCAGCAAGCTCTAACTGCTTTACTCTGAAAGAGAGCTGAGGTGTGAAGTACATACACAGAGTGCAGGATGAAGAGATTGGAATAAAGGAGGGAGCTGACTTTTATGATCATGTAGACACACATACACTTAAAAGAGATTATAATGGAGATTTTACAAATATCTAAATAACCACAAGCAGACATTCATCTTGAATCACAGATATGTTTATGGTTTTCCTTTTACAAGTTGCTTATATCTTGTTCCAAAAAATACTTCCTCTTAGACAACAGTCTTTTTGCATTCCTTGCTCTATTGGACTATCTCAAATGCAGTTATTGGGCACAAGCTGTAATACAGGAAATTCCATTTAATTGTAAGAAAAAGGTTTTTTATTGCAAGCATGATCAAATACTGCAATGGTTGCCCAGAGAGATTCTGGAGTTTTCATCTTTGGGGATATTTAAAACCTAACCAGATATGGTCCTGAGCAACCCCCTATAGGTGTCTCTTCTTTAAGCAGGGATATGATTTTATGATTCTATGATCTTTTTTCTTGAAGAAAACTGTTTTTTCATAGCTTAAGGCACATAAGCTTCTTAATGTAAACAGTGGTCAAAAAGCGTTGGTTTATGCCTTCATGCTATGCTGGTGTTCAAACAGACCAATACTTAACACAGCAGGAAAAGAATAAAGCTGGGCAGCTTAATGCATCTTTTCCCATCTTATTTCAGCTACTTATTAACTCCCATATTTTGTATTCAGAAAAGCAATTTAGCAATTAAGCTTCACTTGGTCTAGGTGGTCTATGTCAAAGTTTCTACTAATGGAAATAAAACAAAGAAATTGCATTACAAATTGTACACATGCATCTCAGTTCTTCTCTGAATTGTGTCCTGCAGTACAGATAAATGACCCTGGACATTCTTGTGTTCTGTGCTGGTTTGCCCTCTGACTAACCAAGGGTGAATGTGGATTGTCAAATATTGCATGAAATATTTTAATTGCCATAAATAGCAATGTAACTTTTGTTGTCCTTATAAACTGTGGAGTAGCACTGATAACATGCAGTGGACTTGTGATATTTTTGACACATTGGAAAACTTTCATTTCTGAAAAATTTCTACATATTACCTATTTATTTAATTTCCCTAAGATGAATGTGTTTTGTGTACAAATTATAGATTTGATGAATAATCAAGAAGCATTTTGTATTTATCTAGATGGATTGAATAACTCATAATACAGAAATAGAACACTAGTTTTAATTTTCCCAAAATTTTAAAGGCATTCAGACGCAAATTCAGATTTTATGGACCTAAGGACACATTGATTATTAATTTAAAAATAGTTAAAATAAAATCAATTCAATTAAATCATCTGGAAAACAGAAAGAGCATGAAACCAGATTAGTGACATCAGAAATCAAATTTAATAGTTTAAAACCATCTCCTCAACTTCGTACTGGTGGCAGTTGCTTATAAAGGGCAGTTCATTCCTACTGAAAATAATTTTGTGATCCACATGAAATAATAAGTTTTAATTTTGCATTGATTTGAAAACAAATTTTCTTCAGAGTCTAGATTCACCAGTAACTTGTAATCTCTTCATTATAACAATGTGTCCCAGATTTTAAAAATAGCAAAGGATAATGATATGTAGTGTCTTGTCATCTTCAGTTGCATATTGATTACAGAATGTGAGAGACCTTATTACAAGGGTCCAGGTCTGCCTAAGAAGATCTGCATGGCTTGAGGATCAGGCCCAGCCCAGGCTGTGGCAAATGGCAAAGGTGGACCAGAGTAAGTGGTAATGGCAAGAAAGACAAGATTTTCCTTATAGGTAGCAAAATTTTGAGTTGAGAGGAGCAGTAGCAGCTAATTGAATTTATTTGCAACTTAGATATTCTTTCATAGAGTCTTTTAGTATCTTGCAAACTAATTGCAAAATGAAAGCCTTATTTTAACCCTGAATTCCAGGAAACATTTTCCTCATTCCCACCTGATTCTTTTGAAACAGTTCAATTGCTGTCCAGTGGTGAAAGCTCCCAGTGGTGGGACCATCATTTCATATATACAGAGAAACACTTAAGTATTAATCATCCTTCTCTTTAAGACAGGAGTTGAGTGTCTTCTGCTAATGGCTTAGAAAGTTCAAAGGCACTTATTTTCCACAGCAATTAAGTGAAATGAATAATGAACCACATTTATTTGGGTTCTTTCTGCTCTCATGCTTATTTTCCCCTGTGCAATTCATTGATTTACACAAAGATATTCCTGACTTATTTAGTCTTTGTTCTGATTGTTGACCCTGCTAAAAAGAGAATTAATTAATGTCAGATGCAGTGGAGAATCACTGCCTATCAAATGGGATTGACATCATCATCTCCTTTCACCTGCAGTGTAAAACTGTCAAAGAATCAAAAAAAAATTTTGAGTACTTTCAAGCAGCTTCATTTTCAAAACACTGACCCTTCTGAATCCAGAACAGACATCTATTTAACATTTTATCATGCTTGCCTTTTTTTAAAAAAAAAGGTATTTTTTGGTTTTATAAAACCTCTTCTTTAAAAATTAAAGTGACAATATGGCAGGTAAAACCAATCCTTGTATTATACTTATGATTGAAAGTTTTAACCTTGCTGCCAGCCTTGATAGAAAAGCAATGAAAAACTGATGGCTACATTCTTTTGTTGCTTTGGTTGCACAAACTGTCGTTTCTGCTACTAAAACTTTTTCACTAAGTGCATAACTGATGTGGCACATTCATTATCAAATCTCACATTTTCTGGAGGAAAAACCCAATTAATTAATGAGCCTAAAATATGCAACTAGATTTCTTTTTAGGGTTAAATTCAGACACACTGAATGATGAACACTTTTAATATGTCATAAGAGGAAAGGAAACCACGTGTTCATGAAACCTTATTGACAAAAGCTGATAGTTTTGTGCTTGTTGGAATCCTGTTATGGATTTTTAAAAAGAAAAATGGCAAAGCAACCCTTTCAAAATCCTTCAGATCCTTCATTAATGATGTATGGGTTTTTTTCCAGTGAATATATCTTATTTTTCTTTTCTCTCTTGTTACAGCATGTACAGAATATTGGATGACAAATATTTCTCATCCAGTGTTTTGCTAGCAGTTACCAGCCCTACAGATCTTGTGCTGAGCAGTAAAAAGGAAACCTGTATTAAGCATAATGTAAAGCTCTGTGAGCAAAGTGAGATTAAATTAATGTGAAATACAGTTCCAAAGGGATGGCTTGTGTGCATGCAGATTATCCCCTAACAGATGAGAGTGGAATTTGTACTTTTTATTAGGAAAGTAAAGGAAGGAGAAGGAGGTAAAAAACAAATGGGGTGACCTGTGCTGAAAATGTTTGTGCAATGACCACTGCTTGCTGTACAGGTTGAGGTTTTTAGCTCACTTTTTCCTTCTGATCCTATTTTGCTTTTGCACCTATTCATTCCATAAGCCTTGTATGTAGCTTGTATACATCAACATGTATAGTCCAGTGAAAGACTGTGTTTTAAAACCTAAATAAATTCCCACACGAAAGTCTTGATCAGGCAAATAGCAAGGCTAAGAAACTTTTTTTTCAAGTAAAATCAAATTAAAATAATATAGCAATTTCCTCTATAAAAATTGCCAGCAAATTTAACCAAAAATTACCTGCAAATGTAACTAGTTACATTTGGGGGAAAAAAAAATACAAAACCAAAACCTAAAATTAGGCACGCTCGTTTCAAATTTTGAGCACATCTTAATGTATAGTAGGTCTGACACAAAAAGCCTGTCCTCAGTGAAGTAATATGAGATCATGCAGAAAAGTAGAAATGTTGGTGTCCACCAATGTTCACTCATTTTATTAGTGACATTTTGACATTATCGTGGTCATATTTGTAATATGCTGATGCATCCTCTCAGAATTTCTGCCAGAGCTTTAGATAACGGAGGCAGTATCATTAACATTGATGGAGAGAACACTGTATCTAGTCACTGACAAAAAAATAATGTTAATCATAAATGTCTTCATAGAAGTTTGTATAAAAATTGTTTTGCTCAGAGTCATCTTCAGGATTTCATTTGGGTTTGGGGTTTTTTTTTTGGTTTTTTGTTTTTTTGGGTTTTTTTGCTATTTCATTTATTTTGAGTTGTCTCTCTTTTTAACAAAATTTTTATTAGAAATAGTTGCAGATAAAATTTTCATATCAGAAATTATTGATTAAAGCTGGAAAAAAAATCTTAGTCTTGCAGAAACATTAGTCCAGAACCCACATATTTTCAACTCCAAAAAATCTGTATTAAAAGGAGGGTAAAGTAGATGATTTATATACCAGTTTTCCAGGCAGGTCAGGATCTTTCAGCAGACCTTTCATGTAATCTCACTAATTGAGAGGATAAAAAGTACTGCATTAAGGTCAGGATCCTGCAGCCCCAGTGCATACTGTAGTTGGCATGACTCATCAGGAAAAGAAAAAAGTGGGTCATGAATGCATTCTCAAGCCTCTGAAGCAGAACACGTGAAGATATTTAACATACAGAGGACATGCAAGAAATGCAAATTTTCTATTTATTTTTCAATACAAAAAACTGTTATACAAAACTAACAATCTCTTTGAAACCTAGTCAGCAAACATAACACCCAAACAGGGGTGTCAACAAAGTGTTTTCAAAAATCTACAACTACATCCAATAATAATCTTTGGCTGGACTCCTTGAGCCTGATTCCTTCTCTAGAGCTGACTGCACTCTGCAGTGATGCTGGATATTGTCTGCTAACCAAACTGCATTTTGTTGGCAAAATGGAAGTAACCAGTGCCTACAGTTTATTCAAGAAAAAATATAAAATGATAAAATTTTCTCAATGAAAAGAAATCCACATTCTCCAAACCAGTTCAACAGTCTGCTTTTTTCTTTGGGACCATATTAGTCACTACAATTTTATCTCACTTCATTTCTGTGACTGAAGATTGAAGTGAGAAGCAAAAGGAACAAAAATGGGACTACATGAATTTGTTCTCAACATAAACATTGAAAGGACACAGATTACATCATTTTGGCAGAATAATGAAGCATTAAAATGGTTAATTCCTCTCCTTATCATTACCCTTGGAGTAGATTCTGCAATTTTCCAGTTTTTGGCAGCCCCTTCTTTAATGCATATTTGAACAAATGCCAGTTTGTTCCTCCTCCCCAAAGTCTGCCTGGGATCATGGTACTTCATGTCCACAGAGTCAAGAGGGCTGCCCTGTCCTAGATTAATGAAGCTGTTTGCTCTAACAGGAAATTTCCAAATGAGAAAAATCAAGTCAGCGTTATGTAAATTTTCCCTTCTTTTTAGGGTTTCTTAGTTCTTTCCTACTAAACAGGAATTAAAAGAACATAGTAGAATTCAGCATCCTTCAAAAATGACAAGGTAATTTTTGAGTCTCAAGTAAAATGTGCCATCAAAATCAATTTTTCATTACTCAGTGCTGATTCACTGACAACCTTAGGAAAAAGAATTATGTATATTTATGTATTTGTATGTAAAAAATTGATTAGAAGTAATTCTAAGGTTAGAAATGTCAGGCCAAACCTAGAATAAAGAAGTATCACAGAAAACTGCTGAACTATCAATTTTCTTATCAGCAGGTTAAGCCTCAAGTCACTGGAATTAGTTTGAAGTCACTTTGTTGTTTCATTCCCACAGATCAGCTTCACTGAGCATCTGATCTGCTGGGGTACTGGCTCTTTTGGCATAGCAGCTTTCTTGGTTTCTCTACAGAAAAGGTATGCAAGGATTATTTTTGTGCTGAGGAGACAAAAAACAATAACAGTTAAAAACAATTTTTCAATCTGAGTAAACCAAATTCTGTTAACTCAGCTTCAAGAAAACCATGTCTGCTATTTCTCATATTTAATCTTGCATAAGTGAGAAACCACTGCAGAAGAATCTATAGGAAAGACAAGTGAGAAATCAAAGGTAATGTGAACTAGGACCAATGCTACCCCTCTTCTAACAGAATGACGAGGGGAAGCATAAAGAATGGATGAAAGAGAAAATAAAGAAATACTGAGATAGGGAAAAGTAGTGGAAGGCTTGAGTACATGAAGACTAGAATTAAGATATAGAATTTTAAAAAAGGAAAACTGCAGCCTTTTGGATTTGGACTTTTATCTTAGATTCTGTAATCAGATATTTGTCTTCAGGCTTTCAAACAAGTACTATGAGAACTATTGTATGTTATTATAACTATCAAATATAATAATTCATGAGAGATGGTAGAGACTTGGAAGGGACATTATACTTTCTTCTCCCACATGAAATAACAGCAGAAAGTACTTAAATAAACAGGAATACAAAAGGGACTTATTCCTGAGAATTTTTACTCATGAATGTTCTTTATGGGGAGAATAGGGAGAATGAAAGAGTTGTGGTGAAAATAACTAATTTTTAATGTATTTTTTGGGAGTATGGATTTGCATAAGCCTTGGAAGCACATTGTTTGCTAGGCTTTTTAAAAAAAACTGATTTGTGGAATCAATAAATACTTCAGCCACTACCTTCCTGCATTTGCTCTGAGAGTTCTTTGCAATTTTCTGGCATAAATGGGCCTTAATCCCACAATTTTCCCAGCAATTTCCCAGTCCCCTTACTCATTACAGCCAGAAAATTGTTATCTCATCTTCATCAGATTCTTTTACACAGACACTAACATATGGCAGAACAGAACACTTGCAAGCTTCAATCATCTTCCCATTTAGGCTGAAAACTAGCAAATGATTCTTATTATGTCTTAGCCTCTCTGATCTTTTCCAAATGACCCTTCATGTGAGAGAGAAAGAGTGAGAGAGAGAATAAGACCCAAACCAGAAAATTTACTTTAATATGAGCTGCTCCAGTTCAAAATCTCTTTTTTATCTCCAACTTTTCTGCCTCAAATTTGAAAATTACCTTTTTACTTATTTTTTCTATACTTTCTTTCTAATACCCATACTTTCAGTTTTAACTAAAATGAGGCAGTTTATTTTGTTTTCTTCTACTGCTGCACTTTAAAGTTTCTTGACTCACTTTATTTGAATTCAGATAACTAATTTCTAGGTATTATTTAATTGTCTACATAACACTGACACATGGGGAGCATGCATACATGTGTGTGAGGCACATGTGAGGCATTGGAGGCACAGAGAGGGGTTTAGAGCAGAGGGTGCAGCCTCTATTTCAGCCATCGTAGTCCATGAGGAAGTTGCAGGAGGTTGGAATTGGAAGATATTACATTCTTCATTAAGGCACCAGCTGCTTTGTTATGCAAACTGAAGGCTGAGAGATTTCAATTAATGATGATTGTGAGGTCTACTAGTATTGACTGCTGTCTCCACTATCGATTTGGAGTGCTAGTAAAATTCCTCTAGCCTACCATGCCAGGCAGGTTTTTGAGAAGTGCCTGCATTCTCCTCCTGCTGCTGACCTGCAAACTCCCGCATCTCATTAAAATTAATGATGATTGTGTGCCCAATGACGGCAGGTTGACTTGCAGTTTTGCTGGCTTTGTGGGTAATTTTCCCTACCCTGCCTCCTTCAATTATTTCTTAGCTAAATAATTCATAGCAATCTTACAAAAGTAATAAGCATACTTATTGCTTTTTAACTGATATTACAAATGGAAAAGAAAAAAGAACAGAGGAAGCAGAAAGAAAAATGCAGCTTTGTGTGCTTAAATACTGTCTTCTGGTCTCACATGACAAATACTGGGTTGTAGCTGGGTTGCTGTGTGTTGGTCACTAACCAATCCTCCCCCAATTTTACTACATATCCATAGATTTCATGAAGTAAAGGATTTTGGATGTCCAATATTGACAGCCCTACCTGAGTTATTTTGTAGTTTGAAGCAAGTGACTGAAACTAAGTACAGCTGGAATTTTGAAAGTCCTTTGAGGCATTAAAAAAAACAAACTCATTCAAATAAATGGACGTTTGTTAGAGAGTGAACCAAAAAGCCTTTGAAAGAGAAATTCTATTTTAGTAAATACCCTTTTAAATACATAAATGGAAAGCAATCACACAGAGCATTTCCAGTAAGGAATAGGCATTTTGTAGGCAGAATCTGCATCTCTTGGGAGTAATTTTTTAGATCCCAATAGTCCTTGGATCTGACTCAAATTATTCTTTAAAAAGAAGATTACCTCAACATTTCTACTTTTGTTTTACAATTCTTACAGAATTTACCCAATCTGACTGCTCACCCACACAGGCACATGCTCCTGTGCAGAATTCTACCTTTTTTTCCTGTCATTTGCACAAAACATGGAGAGTCTTCCCACAGGAGGCTGTGGCCACATAGGGGAACATGAGTAATGGTACCAGACCTGCCAGAGAATAACTGAGCAGGGACACTCTCAGGGACTTTCCTTCCAAACTCTTCATCACTGCTGCTCCCGGTCACAGAGCCATAGAATCATTTGGATTGGAAAGGACACCTAAGTTCATCAAGTCCACCATTAAGGTAACACTGCCAAGTCCACCACTAAACTGTGTCCCCCAGTGCCACATGTGCTTGTATTTGAAATACTTCCAGGGAAGGTGGCTGAACCACAGACACCAGCAATCTCAGGAGGAAAGCTGTAAAAGCCTGCAGACGCAGGATTTGCCCAGCTCATACCTAGATATCAAACAGAAAGAAGGTCTGTGCAGAATGTGTTCCCTAAAGACAAACTGCCTTTTTCAATTGCAAACCTTGTACAGAGTAGAAGATTCTTCAGAGCAAACTTCAGCAGAAAGGGCTTTGGAGGAGGTTTTCCATCTGCCCATCAAGTGATAGAACAGATCTTACTTCTCTGCACAGAGCTATGTCCTGTAGTTATCAAGCAAAAAGTCTTGTGTTTTTCATAGACACCAAGGAATCCATCAAGCTAGGAATTACACAGTCCCTAATCATGCAGTGGGAGGAACTCTCCAGATATGTGTTTCCAGTTGATATTACACATTTGGGTGGAAACTACCTGGCCTCATTCTCTTACCTTTTTCAGCTGATTCCAAGAACATTTTGCAGCCTTAATGTGGATTTTCTCTTGGCTTCAGTGGAAGTTTCCTAAGTATGAGGAACTGTTTATATAGGATTATCAGACCATCCTCAGCTGTGACATAACTATAATGAGAAGGAAAACACCTAAAGAGCAGAAAGCTAGAGAATCAGAGAGGACAAGTAAGAATTTTTCCAGAGTTTATCTTCCTTTCTCTGACAATTCTAGAACCTCCAGGTTGATTCTGAGATCTTGAAACTGTGGGGTTTTGTTTTTTTTTTCTGAATCCTGTATTCATTTTATTTTCTTTCGTTTTTGCTGAAAATCCTGATGTCTTTTGTCATTTTGGCTCCTTAGATTGTTTTTGGATCTATACCATTGTTTTCTGAAATTTTGCAACAATAGGTTTGATCAAGGTCCCAAAATTTGGAACCCAAAATTGGCTGAGCGTAAATCTGGAATATATTTTTTCAGCTGAGAGGTTGAAAACAAAAGCCTAGACAGTCAAGAATCTACAATGGGAATATGGCTATAAGCACTATTTGGTGCACAAGGAGGAAGATCTGAACCCATTTTTAATTTTCAACAAACCCAGTGACTCACACATTAATTAAAAAGGACATATTCCTTTACAAGATTTTTAAGTGTCTGATTTGGACATCTGATTTGGACAGAGAGGTAATAGTCATATTTCTTGGAGACACAGAGAGAGTATTTGGCAGAACTTAGGCACAAAGAGCTCAGAAAATCTTTTTTATATCAAACTCCTTTCTGTTCCCTTTCCACTTAGGGTACAGGAGAATTTTGCAGGCTCTGAAAGTTAAAGTGGCTTTTTTAAGAAATAGAGCTGTTAAGGTTATCTGATTTTGAGGACAATAATTATTTTTTCAAACATTCCTTGGAAATTTGTCTTCCAGGTTGTTTAATGGGGAAGGAAACTGCTTAACTCATTACATTATTCTTCTAAGAAATTATATTTCTGTATCTGTCCTTCTTTTTCCTCCTAATTTTCTTCACAGTGATTTTTCTCTAGAAGTCAGTGAAACTATGAAGTGCTTGTTGCTAAACACCTGTATGAAGTTTGTCTCTCAAGGACTATATTTACTACATTTGTAGCCTCTTCTTGTAAGTATGAATGTCCTGCAGAGGTCTCTATGTCTTAAAGGGCTTTATAATATATCTGACGAGAATTATAATTTTTACCAAATATACAAATGTATGGCTCCTCTCTAGAGAGGTTCTTTGCCTTTTAAGATTGTTCTGACTGACATTCTTCAGAGTCACTTTCTCAGACAAGATACACAGGAGACCCTCACTCCAGGAGAAAGAGGGTAGTTTTTATAGCAATGGTTCCCTGTGCCTTGCAGCAGAACTTTAAAGCCTATATGGAGGAAAAAAAAAGTGAATTTTCCAGTCAACTTCTCTTTGCATATCTTCCAGCAGTTTTGCAAGGTGATTCAGGAAAAGATTAATTTAACTGGATGTCAAAGTAGAATTCTTGCCAAAACAAATAGGTGATCCTGCAGAATCTCTGCAACCAGAGAGGCAGCTGAAGCAGAGGAGTCTACTCTGCAGAAAGCTCTCTTTCCACAGATCTGTGAATATCTTGCCCTGCAGATGGGAGTCACATAAGAAATCCTAGAACTCTAGAATATCCTGAGTAAGGGACCCACAAGGATCATAGAATTATAGAACATCTGGAGTTGGAAGGGACCCATAAGGGTCATCAGACTCCAAGTCCTGCTCCTGCACAGCACCATCCCCGTGGTCACACAAAGAGTCACATCATGTGCCCAAGAGCATTGCCCAAACATTTATTGAGCTCTGTCAGGCTGGTAGGGTGACCACTTCCCTGGGGAGCTGTTCCAGTGCCCAACCACCTCCTAGGTGAAGAACGTTTTCTAATATCCAACCTAAACCTCCCTGACACATTCAGGCCATTCTCTCAGGTCCTGTCACTGGTCACCACAGAGAAGAGAACAGTGCCTTCCCCTCCTCTTCCTTGTATGAGGAAGTGGTGACCTGCCTCAGTCTCCTCTTCTCCAGGCTGAACAGACCAGGTGACCTCAGTCACTCCTCACACGACTTTCCCTCAAGGTCCTTCACCATCCTTGTTGTCCTCCCCTGGATACTCTGCAAAAGTTCAATGTCTTTCTTACATTGTGGCACCCAAAGCTGCCCCCAGCACTCGAGGTGAGGCTGCCCCATCCCAGAACAGAGCAGGACAATCCCCTCCCTCCCCTGGCTGGCAATGCTGGGTCTGATGCCCCCAGGACAGGGTTGGCCCTCCTGGCTGCCAGGGCACTGCTGGCTCAGGTTCAACTTTTCACTGACCAGGACCCCCATGATGAAAGAGATTAGAGGGACACTACACAGAATGTAGTGTTGACCATCAGTGACTGTCACTTGCTTGGCTTTAAGAAAGCAAAAGTAACTTACTAAAGATTTCCCACACTCTGTTGTGCTGAGGGGTACACAGTGTCTCCAACAGCAAGTAGGAGATGAGAAACTGCTAGGTCTTCTTACTCAGAAGCTAACAATTGTAGAATCATTTTTGTAACAGAGACTGACCCTGCACTGTTCTTTAATTCATCTTTTGTTTCCAGACCTACTCAGAAAACTGTAGAAAATATCTTTTCTTAGAGACAACCTCTTTATGTAGAGAAAGGTAACAGCATCTTTCTGTCAAAATTTCATGGTTCAAAGTATGCTGATAATCCCATTCTTTCCTTTTCCAACACAGAAAAAAAGCCCCTATTTCCCCAAGGGCAATTTTTGCAACCTGTCAGGACAACATTATGAACATTTTTTTATCCAAGAATTCCACTGTGTTTTGTAGACATTACAACACTCTATTTCAGAAGAATCCTATCTCATATAGGGACTGTATATCTGTATATATGTGCTGTTCTCAGATGTGAAAGCTGAGACACTTGTATTACTTTATCATTTTCTGCTGCTTACAAAGAATTTGTAACTCAACTGACTGAGTTGCCTCCTCTTCCAAGCCTGTTATTCAGCCATGATGTGAAAGCAGTTCTCCAAAGGCTAGGAGCAGTGTATCTTAAGTCAGAATTATTTAATATGCATCCACACTTAAACAAGAGTTTTCTAGCAGCAGGTATGGCATACCAGATGCATTTCACTTTCCAGAAATTCATTTGCAGAAGCCTGGAGAAGGGGAGATAACATCTGACTGTCAGCAGGGCACATCATGGATGCCAGTCTCAACATGTGGATTATGCCAATTTGCAAGGTCAGAAGATGTTCCCCATATTGCAGATGACAGAATGGATTAATGGTGGGCTGTAGTCCCTCAGCCTTTTTTGGAAGTGTCTGAGAAACACAATGCTGCCCAGTGAAAGGGAAGATAGTGCAACAAAGCTGTGCTGCTATGTGCTGTGCTAAAGCTGTCTGGGTATAAGTTGTCAGCCCTGATGAAGGCATCCTTCCCTTACTCAAACAATCAGTAACGCTTTCTAAAAGCATACTGACTTTTTTGCTTATGAAGAAATTTTCCCAGGTCTCAGATGAGTTGTATCTTTTTTGTTTCTCCTCATCAATATGGTCAGCTATGTGAATAACTGCAAATTCCCATGCTAAAGGAAAACCAATTGATACATAAAAATCTTAAGTTTCTAAGCAAAGGAGAATACATTTGATATTGCCTTTTTTTTTCTTTTCAAGGGAGAAAATGCAGTGCAAAATAACAGCCATCCTGTACATTCAGACAAAGTAGTAAAGAGCAATTGTACCACACACTTGGTAGTGGTAAATTTTGCTGCGTGATTTTCTCCAAGATTAGGGCAAAACTGTCTTTCATTCCAGTTTGGTTTGGTCTACTTATGAAAATTATTTCCATATTTCTTTGTTTTGCTTCTTAAAAAAACCCCAAGAAACAAAAAATCAAACAAAAAACCCCCTCCAAAACCTAAGGATAATGTTGTTGAGCTTAAAAAAATAAACAGACTGCCATAAGCACCTCAATATCCATCACAATCTAGTTGCTGTGCTGATATATACTGAAAGAGCTCTCCTGGGAGGGGGTACCCTAAACACCTCTCAGAAGCACCACAGGTCTGGCAACAAAAGGTTGTGAAATTCTTCACACTGGGAGCTGGTAGGCAAAATACACTTATGGTGGTTTGTCAAAAATGTGAGCAGATAATGTGGGTAATAGGCAAATGCCAACCCAGACCAGCACTGCCAGTGGTTCTTGGCTTTATCTGCATATTAACAAAAATCCCCAGACTCTTCTGCTCTGAGATCCCTGTGTTGTTGCAGTACCCAGGGCAGTGAGACCCTGCTGGCCTTATCCACACCACACCTTGCCTGGCTCTGCTGCCCTCACCCAAGGCAATTTTATCTGCGTGGTCTCCTTGATCCATGAACGACATAGTGGACAAACTGGAGAGAGAATCTGCTCTCCAAGCAGAGCTGTGAAGGATACACTGGATCTGCAGGCAGAGGAGCAGTGTGATGAGGTGAGGGACACCTAAGAGAGTGTTACTACTGCAGGATGGAAAGGGACACCACCTTCTCAGAGCTCACTGTACCACCATGTTTCTACCAGGTTCTGAAGTCCTTCAGGGACAACGTCCAGCCCCAAGGGCTACGTTTGTACAGGTAAATGAAACAAGGCTGGGAGACAGGTTTGAGCACTAGTGAGTAATTTTCTATAATTCATTATTTTTACTATATTACCCTGTATGATTTTAACCCATGCCAACAAGTATTGTCTGTGATGTTGCCTGGACATGATCAGATTATAGCTCAGGCTTTAAGAAAAAGAAATCATTTTACCAGAAGGATGAGAATGAGAAGAGCCTTACTGGTAAGAGTTACAGAGTTTTTTATGGCATATCCTAAAAGCACCGTTGCCTGCTAAGAAAGCTGTGCATTTAGCATCAATAAATCTGCACACCTTGCATTCAGAAGTTCAGAAACAGTTGACCCAGCCCTCTCTAGACCACTACAAGCATCTTAAAACAACTTTTGAAACAGTGATACAGATACCTGGACAAAGCCAATGCTGTGTGAATATTTCAAAAAACAGGAATGAGAAGATCCAAGTGATTACAGGTCTGCCAATTCAGCATTGATCTTCGACTAAATAATGGAAAATTTGCAATGGGGATTGATTCATAAAGAATTAATGCAAGGAAATGCAACCAACTCCAGTAAAGATGGGAAACAGACACAATCAAACTCACTTGATTACTTTTTCAGATTAGGCAGGAAGTGTGGTTTGTAGAGGCAAAAAGGCTGATAGAATAGACTTAAGTCCAGGATTGGTACTGCAAAACATTTTATTTGCCAATAAATTCAGGATTATATAAAACAGAGCTGGTATGCCGTATAGATTGGAAACAAGCTATTGATCAGTGTTAAATTGTAATCTTACATGAAGAATTATCATTAAGCAATTATGTTACTTCTGGGAGATTCACACTGCTTAAAAAATCATCAACACAGTCTGTGCAACAACTTTAAAATCATTACTAATGAAGTTTGCAAATGTCATCAAAATAAGGGTAGCAAAGAAGAGTAAAAAAAAAAGAAAGGAGGATAGTAATTGTTTAACTTGTTAGGTGAAATGCACTTATATAAAAATAACTCAGAAAGAACCTGGGAGTCACTGAGGATGCCCAGCTGAACATACTTTCTGAAAGTAACATGATGACCAAAATTATTAATACTGTCCCTTGGATAACTGAGAAGTATCCACTAGAATTACTCTGCACTGGAGCCATAGCTGTGGAAAACCCCGTCAATAATTTGTGAAATGGGAAAGATTTGAGGAAATGTCATTACAATAATAGAAAAGATTGAAAAATTCACCTGCTTTTTGATACCATGTAAATTGATCCAATAGTGGATACTGCTTCCCTGTATGAACATTTCTTCTGTTTTATGGTGAGACCATCATAGCATCAACCCTACCTTAATGTAATTGTAGAATCATTGAGTAGTTTCACTTGCAGGGATTTTTAAAGATCATCTAGTTCCTACTCCTCTACCATGGGCAGGGCCACATTTCCACTAGACCAGGTTCCTCAAAGTCCCATCAACCTGACCTTTAACACTTCCAATAAATGGGGAATTCACAGCTTCTCTGAGCAACCTGTTCCTGTGCCTCAACATTAAGAATTTCTTCCTATTATCTAATTTAAACCTGCCCTGTTTCAGTATGAGGGCATTGCCCCTTGTCCTGTCACTCCATGCTCTTGTAAAAAGTCTCTCCTTTTTTCTTGCAGGCTCTCTTTGGGTACTGAAAGGCCACAATTAGATCATTTAGAAACCTTTTCTTCTCCAGGCTGAACAGACTCAGCTCTCTCACCCTGTCTTCTTAAGAAAGGTGTTCCAGCCATTGGATCATCTTCATGGCTCTCCTCTAGACTCAGTCCTACAGGTCCATGTCCTTCTTACTTGGGGACCCCAGAGCTGGACGCAGCACTCCAGGTGGGGTCTCATGACAGCAGAGCAGACTTAGAGTGAAAAAGAGTTCAATATGCTCAATTTTATCAAAGAAATGTAGTTAACATAAAAGAAGCATTAGATGTGAAGTGTTTAGTCCAGAAACATCTTTGTGAGGATAAAAACTACAACAACGTTGAGAAAGGAAAGGCCAAGGAACCCAATAACTGGAAGGTATAAATAGACAAAATGAGGGTAGTCCATTGTGGTTATTGGAAGAGATAACTGCAGTGGTCCACCAGACCTTGAACCCTACCAATCTGTACAGAAGTAAGTTTTCAGTGTAACATGATTGCCAGGATGCTAAATTCTCACATAATTGCTGCTAGTCTTAACAAAATGTGACATATGGCTTCTCCATAAACAAGAATCTGCTCTCAGATTATACTTCAGATTCTGTTGCATTGTCATGGTATGTCATAATATAATATCACTGTCTACAGTGGCTCAGCTCTCCAAATATACTGTTAATCCTCTATACAATTCAAGGAAAATGATGAATAGAGAGAGATTTAGTTTATTTAAGCCAATCTTTATTCACACTCTCCTAGACATAGCCTGATATATTGGTGGCCCAACAACGATATTTTAATAGCTTTTAAAAAATGTTTGAATATGAGTTGATAGGTTATTTTTGTAACACAAAGTGTTATGTTCTTGGGGGGAAAAGTACTTACTATTAACTCAGCATACTTGAATAAGAACCTGCCTACATAATTCAACATTTGCTGGAAACATAACTAAAAGCAATACAGTTGCTGTCCTCACTGATTGTCTTTCCGTGCAGTTTCTAGAATACCTGTAGGGCGTTTGTGCACAAACAGCTGTGTTGGGCAAACTAATGCTCTGTCTAGTAGTCAGTTCAGGTTATTATCATACAATCATTACTTGTTTGTACTATGTCACCTAGAGGTTTCACTTGAAATAAGAGAATCATTGTTGGAGGAACTGCCTTTGCCCAGACAGCTTATGGCTTAACAGTTGAGACAGATGAATGCACTTCATCTATAGTAATGAGGATTTTGCAGAGCAATTTACTTTCTGTTATGCTTGATTAAACCTATTATGCCTTTACTGACACTTATGCAACCCCATTACCCTTTGTAGGTTTACACAGGTGTAACAGGTTGGACCTCTAACAGGAATTAATTCTTTGATTTCTGCATAAGAACAAGTAGGACTCAACTCACTCTGTCTTAGCTGTATTAGCTCAGCAGGATGGACAACAGAGAAAACTACTTGCAGTGAAATATATTTTTGGTTCTAAATCACAAGGATGTGACTGGATATGAAGAGGGAAGAGATCTCTGCTGAACTGAAAGATACTTTGTTATACTTCAAAAATAAAATATTTTAAATAATAGGAGAATGCTTCAAAAACGCTGATGTAGCTACATGGAGTAACATAAAGTGTAAAAAAAATTGCTGCTATTAGGTTAAGGACTGAATCAGTTGGCAATTTTAAGCAGAACTGATATTAAAGGCATGGTTTAAACTAAGGGATCTATTAAACCTATAAACAGATATTTCAATATCTGTTTTGTTACTGAATCAGAGAAATCTATTTTCTTCCTTGCCAAGACACTTTCCATAGCTAGGGAATATATATTTAATTCGCTGTCTATTTCAGCTCACACACACATCAAATGCAAAACCTTGAACTACCTTCTATGTGACAAATAGCAAGTGAGCAATGTTTAATTATGAGCAATGTTTAATTATGCAGAATTACTTATGTAAGAATAAATGTGTTTTTTTAAAAATCTGTATCTTGCACTCACAAATCCTTGTGTGCAAGAATTTCATTAAAAAGTGCCAGTGCATCATCACCCTAAGGCAAATGTTTAACCAGTATCAAAAATTACTTGACCTACATTAGCTCTACTAAGAAAATCACTTTTGAGCTGTTATTGTGCATAATCATGTGTCCTACTTTGGAATCGGCTTATGGACAATACATTAGCACTGAAAAGCATAAGTGTATCCATTTAAAGTTTATTCAATGTGAACAGCACAAAAATTCCCAAGTTACTACTGAATTTGACTGCAAAAATCACTGTTACTTATCCACATCCCCTCTTTCTGCAAAATTAGCAGCATATGTAATGAAAAGAGTTTTTCAATAGGCAATTAACTGACATTAATAGGTACTTAGCTGTTGATCACGATGAGTAAAATTTTTTCCATGATATTTTATCATGTGTTTGATACAATTGGTATCATATGGAAGCTATGTCTGCCTTAGCAAGCAGAATGGACCAAGAGGAGCAGACTCTAGACAGAAATGTATGGGCTTTGGTACCTAACATCCACATTTTAAGAGCTTTTTGCTCACTATTAGAGTAACTCTACTCTGATCCCATAGCCTGCAAGCCTATTTATGGCTGGAGTGCAGTGGGCATGCCTCTGGAGCAAATTTTCCAGTATAATTTCATGCAAAATGATTTCAGCTTGGCACTCAGAAACATCTGCATGCTGTGAGCCAGAGCAGGGACTACTGGGAGATGTATTTCAAAAGTACTTTCCTGATCTGAACTAAAACACTAATACACCAGATACACCAGAAGACTGTGCTGCCATTCAGCCAGACCTGGAAAGCTGGGGAATTGGGCAGAGAAGAGCCTAATGAAGTTGAGCAAAGGCAAGTGCAGGGTCCTGCACCTGAGGAGAAATAAACCCATGGATCTGTACAGGCTGTGGGCTGATCTGCTGGGAAGCAACTCCACAGAGAAGGCCCTGGGAGTCCTGCTGGACAACAAGCTGCCTGTGAGCCAGCAGTGTGTCCTTGTGGCCAAGAAGACCAAAGGTATCCTGGGGTGCATTGGGAAGAGCTTTGCCAGCAGGTCACAGGAGGGGATCCTGCCCTTCTACTCAGCCCTGGTGAGGCACATCTGGAGTGCTGTGTCCAGTTCTGGGCTCCTCAGGATAAGAGACTCGTGGAGATCCTGCAGCAGAACCAGCAGAAGGCTATGAAAATTATGAGGGGACTGGAGGTTCTGTCTTATGAGGAAAGGCTGAGGGGCTGGGCCTGTTCAGCCTCACCAGGAGATGACTGAGAGGGGATGCATACGAATATCTTAAGAGCAGGTGTCAAGAGGGCCAGACTCTTTTCAGTGGTGCCCAGCAAGAGGTCAAGGGGCAATGGACACAAACTGAAACACAGGAAGTTCCACAGGAACGTGAGGGCAAACTTCTATACATTGAGGGTGACCAAGCACTGGAACAGATTGACCAACAGAGAGGTTGTGGTGTTTCCTTCACAGCAGATATTGAAAACCTGTTGGACATGAATCCCGTGCAACCTGGTTTAGCAAGAGGGATGGACTAGATGACCTCCAGAGACTCAACCATGCTGTGATTCCGTAAAACACTAACGCGTACCGATGAAAGTTTCTGGTCTCAATCAAAATGAGGAAGTGAAGGAACAGAGAGAAAGTGAAAAATAGGAAAACACTCAGACATCAAAGAATAGTAAAATGTGTTTTTCAAGTTTGTCTCAAATTTAGAAATTGAGGAATTTGTTCTTTATCAAAACTCATATGTCAGTTGTTGAGGGAGAAGCATTGCTGAAAGAAAAAAATCTTTGCTTCACTCACATATGTGAACTCAAATTGACCAAAAATGTTCATAAAGGGACAAGTAAAATTTGTAGCATGCTTTGGGAAAAGAGGCTGAACCAAATTAAGGATTATAAGCATTTAATTTTAAAACCGTGCATAGTGACATTGTTAAAAATGTATTCTAGAAAAATGAAACTTTATTTATCTTTGTTTATCTTTGTGTATCTATACCACTTTTTAAGCATCTACTGAAATGTTTTGGGTCAAGTATAAGAAATTCTGTCTAAGATCTGTAAGAATTTTTAAGCATTTTTTATTGCAACTGTTCAGCTAAAAATACCCAACCACAAATTATCAGATCTTTTTCCTGTCATTTTTCATTGTGCTAATTCATACTACTTGGCCAAACCAAAAGTAGGAAAACCTAAAGAAGTCAAAAACAGTTTGGTTGTGGCAGAGCAGTGCTTGCAGCAGCGTTTTGATTTTGTACAACAGTTTTGCCATGGGGGAGGGGAGGGGGGTGGAATCCAAGTAAGAAATAAAGCTAATCAAAGTCATCTTCAAGTGATTTTTTAAATTTTCTTTGTAGAATATTTCTGGCTTAACCCCTGATATTACTGTGCAGCTCACCATATATTATATAAACTATATAAAATATTCTCAAGGATACCTGAATAAAAGAGTACAGCTTTTTTGAAAATAAACTTTATCTGTTCTTTTTTTTTTTTTCCCTCCATATTTATTCATTAGGAGAACTTACTATGACACAAGTCACGTTGTCTGTTATCTGGTTCCTCTTCTCCTACATGAGTGATTCATTCTGACTGGGGAAGCTTAATCAACAAATAAAATATGATAAACAATATCTGTCACCACATAGGGAGCTTGGCTAAAAGGTTCCTGTCACTATTGATAATATTTTTTTGGTTTATAGCCTCCCTGTTTATTGCATTAGTAGCAGATGTAAAATACTACAAAAAGTAAACAACTTTCAGAGATGCTACTTGTGAAAATCTGGCCTCTAAATGAGGATATTTAAACTTCCTCTAGACACTCGTGAATAGTCTGAAGGACCAACCTCAGGGGTTGTGCAAATACAAAAAAAAAATATGTAACTACCTTGAACTCTTTATGTTGTGTTATGATATATGACAAGGTGCCTCACACTGTGTGATCAACACAAGAAAATATCACTTGCCGCCTCCTAAGTTTATATAATTTGTCCAGAAGTAGCTATTTTATACCTATTTCATCTTACAGAAACTTTAAGCCCACATACAGTTTAAAAGTTTTCTGTTACAGACTTAAACATTGTAAACAAGTACAGAAGATACTATTGTTCACTGCCTAACCTGGTTTTGGTGGAAAAAAATAATATGCTTAATTTTAGGCAACTAAACAGGTCCATTGTGGTATATTACTTCTTTATGTGAAGCACATTCTAATGTGCTCTGGTGGAGTGGGACCACTCTGACTCCCACAGACTTGTAAAATAACTAGAATCCACATTCTGCACAGACACAAAATCTCTAGAAAATTTCTATACCATCTTTAGCTATTTTTTATTCAGCTGTATATATAGTATTGCAAATAATGAGAAACTTTACATTTGTTGGCATATATGAAAAGCTTCACACACCTAACAACTTTCTCCAATTATCAAAGAAAAGAATAACTGCAAGAGAAAAAGAAATAATGTTTTAATTAATTGAAATTTATAGAAAAACCTTTTTGGATAGTGTTAGATAACCAAATAAATTATTTAAATCAATTTTAGTGCTTTTAATTTGTGGTAGGATTTTTCATTTATATAAATTTCAGTGTGAAAAAATCTTGATTTATAAAAAGTTAAAAATAATTAAGACAAACTAGTGACTGGATTTCATGGATAAGTTTAGTACCACCATATCCTTTTTATTTTTTAAATAAACTATGCATCTAATAAAATATGCTTCTATATGAATAGGTCTGCAAATTTCCAAAATGTGTCGCTATGTAACAACATAGCTTAGGAGTTATTGTATAATTCTTTCTTACCTTTTAGGGATAGAAGTTATGTTTCTATGAATATGACTATCTCAGATCCATATGGTTAAACAGAGGAAAAAATAATAATAAAAAAAAAAAACTTAAGATATTCCTATAATGTCTAAAACTGTAGATATACTTAATTTGTCTTGAAAGAGATTATAATAAACGAAAGATTATTTTAATATGCTGCTACTTCTTTCCCGTAGAAACTTTCTTTAGCAATTAATATTAATTTATTATCAAGTATTTGGGGAAATTACATATCCATTTTAATTAGCAGTCATAGGACTGTTCTTGGCTATTTTAATCTGGAAGATTAATGCTGGACCACTTTCACACTGTGCTTTCAGCAATCTCTTTCCCTCTGTCTCTCTCATGTATTCATATGTATATAAAGCTAAAAAGATGCACCAGAATTAATTCCTTTCTACGATTTAACTGAATTAAAACCACTGATGTATCTTTTGAAAGGACATGTTAGCACTAACCCAGGAATGTGTGGGGATGATGTCACTAAAATTTCCTCTAATATGTCTATACATTTATTAGTGTGTTTGGATTTCTATGCATATCAATACAGAGAAATAGAATTGACACAAGTGTTTGACTTTATACAATACTGCATAAAGCAAACTTAGAATCACAGAAACTGAACTGCTATGGAAATCCTCAGTTATTTCCGTATCATAGACATTTATAAAATTTGGCTTGTGAAGTCTCCACAAAACCATAGGTTTGGATGAGACCCTAAAGATCACCTAGTTCAATCACCCTGCCATGGGTAGGGACATCGTCCATCAGACCAAGCAGCTCTAAGCCCCATCCAACCTGGCCTTCAGTAACAAATTTTTTCATCATGTTAGTGGAGTTTGTGTTCTAGCTAACAGCCAAACTTCTCTGTGGATGTTAAATTAACACTAAACAACTGAAGTTCACTGGTAAAACTCAAGCCATGAACATAAAGCCTGGGTCTGGTAGTGCAAATCTATAGTAAAGTATTAGTCAGTGTGGAGAAAAGAAATATGTATGTCCTTGCCTTGGAGCCAGGATGGTTCCTTATCCAGTGTTTTGTGTTTGCCAATCTCAGTTCTCCCGTATCCTTTTTGTGATACACACAGTTTGTGTATGCATCAAAAAAAGAGGTCATACAGACTCCCCTTAGCTAATATTTCACTCTTCTTCATACCCAGATACACGGAGAGATGTAGAGATCCACACTGCAATTTGAAGACATAACATTGTGTATTTGATAAGAAATATATATGTCAATCTGATGCAAAATTTAATTCTTCATTGGAGCATGGCTAGTCTTAGAAGATGGAGAGTAAGTATTTTTAAATAGATGTGTCTTCACACTGTCAACACCTTTAAAACAGTAAAGGAACTCACACTGAAGATCCCCTTCACAAGGTCCAAGAGCGCTATTTTCTTCATGATACCTACAGGACAATAACTCCTCTAGTCATGGGAAAGGTCAATATCAACATGAGCAGCTGAATACAGTTGGTATAAATGCCATGCAGAGAACAATTTAGATGTAGAATCAAGTGCAGTTGGTAAGAGGCCCTTACTGTAATGGGTAATCCTGGAGAACAACATGGAGGAATGTGTATTTTTGAAGCACTGAATGAAATTTCAGTAATGGTGATTGTAGTGGTAGACATAATATGCTGACAAAAAATAACATCAAAGTAAAAGTGTTTTTCCAGAAAGGTATATTCATAAGATGTAAGGAAACAAGAGAAAATTAATTGAAACCATACTTGGTTTTGGAAAAAAACACCTGTGTTTATAGGCTAAAATATATTCTGGGAATTCTGGAAAGTTGCTGAGAGTCTATTATTGATCCCAGAATCTAACCTGGACATGAGAAAAGATTGTTGCACTTTAGTTGGAAAGATATTTTACAGATACACCTAACAGAGAATTATCCTGAGGAAAAAAGTCCTACTGGCTCAAATAGTATTGCTACACCCATCCGAATAAGAATTGTTGTTAACTAGCAAAGCCTTCAGTGTGCAGCATTTAATTGATTTTAAAAAGAACAACAACAACAACAAAAAGTTGAAGAAAGTAATGTAGTTAAAACTGCTTAAAGTTCTTCACTTCAAAAAGACAGCACTTCATCTACAGTAGTGACAGCCGGGAGCACTTCTGAGCTCCCGAATGTGGAAATAGGCCTTGGCCACCTCCCAAGGGAATGGGGGCAAAACCTTGGCACACGTCTGCTTCCTTGCCTTGCTGAACTTTGATTTCGACGAGAAGGAAATCTGGGCCCATGAGTCGGGAGGGAGAGGCACCTCGCTCTGACACTGTGCCCTATCTGGGGATCAAGCAACTGGGACTTCAGGCACTGTGCAAGCTGCTGAGTTTGGATGCAGCCCAAGGTAACTATTTAGGGAGACCAACTGAACTAAGGAACTTGGGGATTAGATTTTGGAGGCAGCCTGGAATGTCTCCATGTCAAACGTGCTAAAGTTATCTGGAATCTGCATGCCAGGCAGGGAGAAAAAAAACTTTGTATGAGAACTTTCCAGACCTAACTGGAAGAATAACTATCTTGAAAATGACATTAAGCATAAGTAGGGAGTCTACAAGGAATGGAAAAAAAGACTGATCACCAAAGAAAACTATGACTTCGAAGTCAAGAAATGCAGGTTTAAAGTGAGACTTGGCAAAAGTGGGACTTGCTAAAACTCAAACTGAATATGACCTCATAAAGGAAATCGGGCTAAATAGTTAAAGTTTTCTTTAGGTATGTGCTTAGATGGTGAAAAAGTCAGGAGATTGAATGATTGCAGTGAGGATGAGGAATACATGAAAGCTTCATATTTGATTTGAGTCAGTTTATATTTGGCTAAAAAATCTAAATATTATTTCAGTTTTCAATAAAATTCATAGTTTTGAATTTGGGATAGCACACTGGGAAGCAAATAGGAAAGGAGTCAGCTGCAAGCAAAGTGACTATTATACCCAAATAATTTATTAAACTAAAGTTGAGGTTCCTCAGATAACCCACAGTCTCACAAATTAGGAAGAATAGGTGAGTGAAACCCAAATTCCCATAGCAATTGGCTGGAATTAACCTATCAACCAGGTGGCAGTCCTCATAACAAGAACACACGAACGCAGTGTTTGCACTAAGACTAGTCATCCTAGCACCTACAGGATCCTGTATCCTGATCTCAGCAGTGCAAATTTTGGTGAAATTAGACCTGAGAGGTGCCAAGGCCTTGTAATATTGTTTTTTCAGGAGTAAATCATGCTCTACTACATGCTGATGCTTGTTTTGGATTTTTTTTACCAGGTAATGTGAATGCTACCACTGCAAAGACAGAGTGCTGAAAAAACAGGGATTGGCAGAGGGGCAGTATGGCACAGAAGGGACTGCCTGTAAAGCTACCAGCACCAGGCTGCACACAAGGTGTGGGGCAAGAGGAAAATTCCTGCAGAACCACCTGAAGTGTAAGTTTATATTAATCCTGTTTAATATTTCCCAAATGACTAAGAGACAAACAATATGAGCATACTGGTGAAGAAAGCAAATGAAAGAGACACTTGGGGTATTCACAAAGACTGGCTTAACTGCAGGGAAATAATTTCTCCGGAATATTCCTATGGCAAATGAAAGATTGACTCCACCGAGCACAATTCATACAAGGTGATGAAACTCTTGCTGTGACTTGACTCCTAGATGAGCTGTTCTCCTTCCATTTGGCTACATAGGAAGCCTGGAATGCCTAACCTTGCTATATTATAGCTAGACTAAAGCTGGTCTCTGCACAGACACGCCTCTTCTGTCGCTACACTTTCTTTCTGTGCCCTCCACTTGCATTGTCAATACATTATTAGATTATTACACAGGAAAAACAAAATGACCTTGAGACTCTAGTAATAGAAATAGGATGGAATTCAATAGCACAAAATTTAATAGCTGCATTGCTTTTATAAACTGGGATACCACTTTTTAATAGCCAATGGGAGGAGGATTTGGAAAACCAGCAGGGAGGCAGCTTAGCAGATGTAATCTTGAGATATATAGGTAGAATTATTTACTCAGCAGCAGATATTTATGAGGTGTTCTCCAAAACACCACATACAATTCTGTACATTCACATTAAGAAAGAAAAATTTAAATAGGAATAGGCTAAAACTGCCTTATGGGAAACTCAGGAAGACAGAGAAATAGCATTTTCAAAAGAGGCAAAAATGTTGGTTTATTTGCCCTAGTAAACCAAAGTTTGAAGCAAGAAATGAATGCCATATACAAACATATTAGGGAAGTAAACAGCAGGGAAAAAAAGACACTATTCAAACTAAAAGGCATTCCTGGCAAAGGAAATAATGGCTGTAGACTAGCTATTAATAGCTTTAGGATGGAAATTAAACAGTGTTTGACCATTAGAGCACTGAAATTAACAAGCCAGATTCTGAGAGGGTTGTAAGAAAGAAAACGTATTGCCATTTCTGAGAGGGCAGTGGGACACCTTACGAAATGTTGTATGCGGCAACTCCCATGATAAAGGAAGACTCCAGGCTTCAGGTGTGTCTCGCCCAGCCCAAACCTGCTCTCCATTCCTGAACATACTCTCTGTTTTAAAGTGATGAGGAACTTGGTCCTTCTGAGACAGGAAATTTGGTGTGACTAGAAACGAAACCTGATATTGAGGTGCTTATTCCGTAATAGAAAAGAGATTTGAGAGAACTAGCACGAGAAATCCCACGTGTTCCTGGGAAGCTTGCTGAGTGTGCTGTGCCCTTCAGCAATGGAGAACACAGCTAGTGCTTCAAGCATCCTTGACAAATCCACCCAAGCTTCCAACCCATGCTATGGCTTTCAACATACCTGTGCTGCTCACCAAGTGGCACTGCTCACTATGACTTATCAATAAGTTCTGTAGTCCATGAAAGGATCAGTCTGCATAAAATTTATGATTATTGTACCAAGAATTTCCCAGAACTGACTGCTCCCATAACAGACATGACATGTACTGACAGTGCAGAGCATTAAGAAAGCTATGGACCCTGAATAATTTGAACTGGAGAATTTTCATACTTCAG
Source organism: Drymodes brunneopygia (assembly GCA_013400955.1). Taxonomy (NCBI): domain Eukaryota; kingdom Metazoa; phylum Chordata; class Aves; order Passeriformes; family Petroicidae; genus Drymodes; species Drymodes brunneopygia. Next base: position 1,384,101 of record VZTZ01030475.1, on the reverse strand, counting down.
CCATGGAAGAAAATAGATAAAGAATCATTCAAAATAATTAAGCCTTGTAATTTTGGCTTGGTTTTAATTAATTAGAATTAAGACATAAAATCCCCATGGTCTTTGAATTTTTTTTTAATAATATGTCAGAAATCATCTTTGTTTCAGGTGAATAATACTACAATTGTTTCCTTTTCTTATGGTTGTAGACTGCTAGGCAAGTTGGCTTCTTGCCAATAGTAAGTATTTTTATATTGCTTCAGCCTCAGAGTGGTAGAACAAATCAAGCTCCAAATTTTAATGTTATTCCGTTTGTTGTTTCAATTTAAATTTCATGTATTGCATGTTTGGCTCTTTTTTCCTTGGCTACCTTTTTGGCAGCTCTTAGAAATAATTCAAGTCTTTTTTTTTTTACCTTAAACTGCATTGGCATAAATACCACATGCAACATATGCCTTTGCAACACATATGAGAGCCATGTAGAACAAGATTTGAAAATGTGAAATAATTGCAAAATGGAAAAAAACCCCACATAAATGTATTAATTATATCTCCACCAAGACTGTTTTCTTATGTAACTATTATCCCATAGCCTAGCTTGATTTCTTATAGTTCATTGACCCATTTGGTAAATTCACAGACAAACTTTGGCAGAGGTGTAACTTGATAATTAAAAAGTATGTTATCTCTTGCCAGCTTGTTATAACCAAGTGTAAGCTGAACGCTAGCTTTCCCTAATCCCATCAACCCAGTCTGTAGGGAGGGTCAGGGGTCAGTAACTGCTTCTAAAAACACTGTTCAATTGAATCCAAACAAGCTCTTACCTACTAAGCAGCTGCTCACAAACAATTCAGAATCTGTCCTCATTACCAATTGTTTGGGGCTCCTGTTGCAAGAAAAGCCCTGTTTTGAATAGGCCTCTAATGCACCAGTAAGTCTTCATCTGATAGGCTAAGACCTAAAGTCAGCAAATTTTTTTACTTCTTTTCTTTTTTCCTTCTAGCACAAAGAGAAAAAAATAGAAACCAGCTATTACCAGCTGGCATATCTACTATCTCTGGCAGGAAGCAACAAGATGTTAATTTTCAAAACACAGTTTTGTACATCAAGGAGGACTTCTAGGAACTGGGACTTCGGGGGAGGGGAGGGAAGTGAGTAAATATAATAATAATAATAATAATAATATATGGAAAATTGTGAAAAGAATAAACTACTTTTCAGTGACTGATAGAACAAAAAAGACTGTGCTAGGAGAAAAGAGTCTTGGAATACCTCTTGGGGAAACTAAATTCAAATATTTTACTCACTATTGAAAATAAGAGCAACATCATTATGATCAGTGGTTAGACCTAGTTTTGCTGATTATCTAAAGGATGCTGGCCCTCATGCCAGGATTTGCAGACTTTTTTATTTTGTTCTACTGTGTCACATATCTAGTAAGCTAGAAATGCATTTGGAAGGAATAGGTGAAGATGTTTGATATCTGAAAACTGGTAGAAGGGGAAAACTTTACTTACAGTAGAGCTTGTTGCCACGCACAAAATCAGAGTAGATTCCTGATTTAAATATTCACAGATTTATCCCTGTAAGTTTGTTAAAGTTTGTATCTTCCTTTACTAAAAATGAATAAATCCTGCATCAGTCACCAGCTATTGCATCAGGTGGTCACATCCTGGAACTGTGGTATGTTGGGTACCTCCACAGGTATAAACTGGGAGCCTTGCAGTAGTCTCACTGGTTTCAGAGTGGGAAGAATTAAACCTTCTCTGACTGCTCTTATTTTTTATGTTTCAAACACAGTTGCTTTTTTTGAAATCTTTTTTTGACAGCTTTGAAAAGGACCATCAGAAGCTGACAAATGAGGGGTTGTACAGAGGTATCTAGCCCTGACACCAGTTTGGTGAACACACCTGCACTGTGGTGGCTCGGAGAATGAGGATATGGTCCTAGACTCCCAAGATTTTCAGTCTCTTCTTATTCCTGAGGCCAGCAGCTTTTACAAGCCTGATTTGTAGAGCATCTTGTCTCTCTCTCCCTAAGGTCAACCCCCTGTCCTCGTCAGGAAAGTGAAGTGCACAACAAGATAAAAATTTAGAAAGATTTCCTAACTCAGGTGCAGCAACACATTTATTACAGCAACACATGCAAAAAGCTTAGGTGCCTTACACCTCTTGATGTCCCTGTTGCATGATAGTTCTCCTAATGTTATATTGCAGTTCTGGAAGCTTAGAAAATATGTTTCTTTTTCTGTGCTGCTTTTTTTTTTCTGTCTGTTGTGAAGATCACAGTTTATTGTGGGAACAATTGGTTTTCATTATTCTCATAGTTTCAGATGGAGAAACAAATATTTTAGGTAACTTTACCAAGACAGTGGTAAGAAACGATATTGTGTGGAGCAGGAGAACAACTCTTGTGAATATTCTTGCAGCAATTGCTGCACATATTTAAATTGCCCGTCAGACACAGTACAAATATTAACTTTCAAATCCATGCAACTTGTTAAATGATAAGTGAAATAGCTGTAGAAAGAGATGTTATTAGAAATATGCTACTGAACAATATTTTTAGTTTTACTTGAAGCCTTAAGAATATACAAATATCATTTAAGTGATATAAAAGTCTCTGACTTCCAGAGACAATAGTCATATGCAGTACATAAGCAGACTTAGTGTATTAGGCAAATATTCCTAATAATTTAAACAGGAAAAAAAATTAAAAGGAAGATGAAGATGAGACTTACTGGTTTCTAGCAGTTATGGCATGCATGTATGCACTACTGGGTTGGTTGTCTCTGCTTGTTCAAATTCCTCCACCCTCCACAAAACCCCTTTCTCTGAGTTCATTCTATGGGACTCATTAATGAATATTTTTCTAAGGGCTTTGGATGTTGTCTTTTTCTTTTTTATACACTCCCTCAAGAGCAGAGATGAGAGTGATGCCAAGGTCTGAGCTTCCCTCTACGCTGTTTCATCACTGTCCAGCCTCCCTTGCTGACTCTACTCTGACTCACTGGCAATACACTCGTTATTCCCTTTGGCTGGCAGGCAGGCATCCAGCTATTCCTTCAGAAATTAATTTGCCCAGTGGACTCTGCTTCCAGAATAAGAATACCAGAACACAATCCAAATGATCACAGTGCTAACTTTGAAAACATCAGAGCTAGCAGTCAGTTGTTGAGAAGCAAGTCCATAGGCTCAGCACATTTCTTAAGGGTGAGTATTTATACACCCAAAATGCCATCCAGAAGTGGCAGGCTTTTGAGGCTGAGGATGAAGGGGCTGGCACTGTCCTCTTCCCCTGTCAGGAAAGACATTGTGGTGCTGCTGTTTGGTTCTTCTCCCCACTTGACTGCCTGCTCTTCTGCAGAGGGATGGGAAATGGGTTCAGCCATGGGGGCTTCAGCCCCAGAGTGTGTCAGAAATTCCCATAGTGACATTGCATTTATGAACTGGCTCCTGCTTGCATTCTCCCCAAAAGACAAATTTTCACTTGATCTTACCTACTTGAAAAAAATTGCAGAAAACGTAATTTTTGTCTTTGGACATGAAAGTGATGGAGATTCAAGAATTTGTGGGAATTAAGTTCACTACATGATTTAAGGAATTCATTTATTTTCTAAAAAGAAATTATTCTGGGGATTTATTTCCTTTTTTTACTTTTTCCTTGATTTTCTTTTGCTATGGGTTGCTAAATGTGACTGTATTCCCTATTCTTAATTGTCTTCCTGTAAATATTTAGTCAAACTATGCTTTCAGTCACCCGAGTATAAATCCAGAGTAGTTCCAATGACTTCAGAGGAAGAAGGGCAGATTTTTATTTATATTGCTATGAAAAAAAAATTTATTTAGGGCTCTTGTATACTTTTCCACTAATTATAGGAAAATTCTGATTGAAATACAAGTTGAAGTTTTCAAAGAGATTTTTTTCATAAATCAATATCCCAGCAAGCCTAGTCAGTTAAAGAAATAAAACCAAACCAAACCAAACAAAACAAAAAGAAAAAAAAACCAAAAAACAAAAAACAACCAACGAAACACCCAAAAAACCTATCTCACTTTATTTTCCTGACTTGCATAATCTCTTTTCTCTGAATGTTTCTCTTTGTTTGGTTTTGAGTCCTAAATAACAGCAACTCGCTAACAGCGCAGACTTGATTTAAAACTAACAAGGACAGCCTAAGTCCCCCTGAAAAAGGGTTAAACATAGACTGCACACTAAAGTATCTACTTAAAAAATAGGTCTTTAAATCATTTTATGTTTAAGAGAATTTCTTTTCACCCTTCCCCCTTTCGAAAAAAAAAAAAGAGAAAAAGTGAGAGCATCTTAACTGTAAAAGCAAGTTTATTCAGGTGGTATGAATCAGACAGGGCTCACTGATGCAAACTATAGCCTCAGAAAGCACAGCAGGCCCTGAGCCTCACAGGGCTGCCCCACGAAAAGAAGCATAACAAAAACCAGAGAAGAACAGGCCTGCAGTAATCTCCTTGCCCTGGCTAGAAAACAGGGGTGAAGGAAAGCTGCCCTCTCATTATGGTTTTGGTCTCAAGGTTAGAATTAGACCCTTAGGGTAAGCAGCTGTCAATTAGAGATAACTCCAACCAATGCTGTCTGAAATCTTGGACTTATCTCCTAGCAACTCCCCTTCTTTCAGGGCAGCAGCCCTCCACTCTGCCTTCAGCTCAAGAGTCATCTTGAAGACAGCGAAATAACCTTTTCAATTTGGGCAGATGCAAAAAAATCCAGCTTCCAGAGCCTGCATGAAGCCTGCGTGACATTTGACTGAAGCTGGGTTTTAATCTAGGCTGATTATATATTTGCTTTGTTTTTCATGCTGCAGATGTTGAGAGATGATTTTGCTAAAAGAGCATTCTCAGTTAATACCTACAAATTCAGTGGGTTTTAGGCACATGGTTTGCAGAGAGAGACACAGGGTTATCATGTTTGTGCATCTGCTGATGCATCTCTCCTTCCCGCTGTCTTTTACACCAGGAGAAATTTGCCAAGAGTGGTGAATGAGGAGTGGCCATGGTTACGGCAGCAGCTCTGGAGCCCTCTCTCTGGCGTGGCAGGGTGTGCAGAGTGAAGACAAGCATAAATCCTATTAAGAAAAGCAAGAGGTTATGCACCATTTGTGTAGGGAACATGACTGAATTTGAGGGGGAGGTTTAAAACACACCAAAAGGCACCTCTACTTGTATTTTCAGCATTTACCATTCATTAGATCTTTAGACCTGTAGAAGTCCCTTTTCCTAAAAAGGTGAAAGGAGAGAGGGAGAGGGGGATCAGAGAGAGGAGGAGTAGGGAAAGAGAAAAGGGGTGCTCAAGGAAAAATAAGAGGGGGGGACATGCAGCAAGGATGGAGCTCATCTTTGATTCAGTTGGGGTCCGTATTCACAAAGAGATCACTCAGAAATTTTGTACAAATGGCAGGAGCAGAATGTGAGCGCAATGAGGGGCCTAATGCAGGCACTTGTCCTGTAATCAAAGATTCAGCTCAACATGAGTCCTTTGTGAGACAACAGCATCATTCTCCACCCAGGCTAACCCCTGAATGCAGAGCAGCTCTCTCAAGCAAGGCAGGCAGGATGAGCTTCGCATTTCTTTGTCTTCTTTGGAAAATATGATTTTTTTTTTTTTTTTCCCTATTCCTCACTTGCTTCTCTTCTAAAGAAAACACTTTTTGATATGCCTGTAGTAAGCCAGAGGATGTTTGCGTGAGTGGAGGCGCTCTCAGGGCGAGGAGGGAAGCAGATGGGCTGACATGGTGGAGCGAGGGCAGCTCCAGCCTGCGCTTGGGGAGAGTGTGCAGAAAAATGGCTGACATCTCCCGCTCGCCAACGCATGATGGGCGTCCTCCTCTGCGTAAGCACAATTCCCCCTTCCTCAGGCTTCAGCAGCCCTGCTTAGACAAAATGTACAGGGATTCCTTTCTTCCTGCTTAAAGCCATTGTGCGGTAGAATTTCACAGCATTTTAGAATCCTTTTCTCTTAAAAAAAAAAAAAAATGTTTTACCACTTTGTTAAAATTAAACAGAGAATTTCAGTTTGTGTAAACAGACTTTTTCGGTCGGGTTGCGTTAGGAATCCCTTTTTTTTTGAGCTGCAAACAGTGTTTCCTTATATGTATTTTCAATTTCATGGTAGAAAATTATTTCTGCAAAAATATAAAAAAATATTTATCTGCTTCCTGATATTTTTGCTCAGTCTGAACATTACCTGATATGACGGGTGTAATATATTCTTTTAAGAATTTGGCTCCTGAGAACTGGAAAAAAAATGTAGAGAGTAAGTAGATTTTCAATCCTTAAAGCTTTACACAGAACCAATGCAAAGAAACTCTTTTAAAGAATTGCCATGCAGAAAGTGAATATAAAACTAAGTAGCCCAGTTGAGCATTTTGTTATTCTGGGGCTACAGAAGTCTACAGCAGTGTAAACCAGCGTGGTATTGTGGCAGGGAGGCAGGTCCCAAATTCTTAGGAATCCCATTAATTCTTTGCTTTCTTCAATAGCTAAGTGCTTATCTCTACAGAGAACTGACTGCTACCTCTAGCATTGCTAAAGGTGTTTGTTGAAAAGGCTACCCAGAAATGGCTCAAGCCTACATTCCTTGCTGATATCACAGGGAGTCTTGGAAGCAAAAGGCGGACTGTTTAAATTTCAGACAGGCTTATCTGAGATACAAATATCATATTAAATAACCAAAAATGCCAATATTACTATTTTAGCATAAAATTTAAAGTTTAAAATATTTCTCTACACCCAGTGATGATGAAGTAAAAAGGGAAAACGTTTCAAATAACAGACTTCTTGATATAAACTTCAAATTTAAAAGATAGTAAATATTACTGTTAGGGTATTCTTATTGTTAATTTAACTGAAAATGTGTTTGTGGTATCTGTTTGGTACATAGCATCATCATTTTGTTTGATTCTCCAAGACACTGTTGTGATTCACCTGAGCTCTGTACGTGTGTGAGTGTGTTATGTGTGTGTATGTTTGCATGTATCCCTCAGATACCTTGCAGTTGAAGATTTTAGAAGCCAAAATTGTGTACTTTTCTGTCTGGTTGTGAACACAAGTCGATTTACCTGCATTTTCATGTTACATATATCCAAAACACAGTGCAAGTCTAGTTGTACAGTTATAACATAAGGCTTTATCAGATTATTATATAATATATTTATTTTATATTTGTCAAAAGTGGGCAAATATAAACCCCCAATGGATTCTATTGTCTTTTGTCCTTTTCATATGGCATATGTGTGTTTTCAATTTTGTTTTATAAATTTGTGACATTATATAGGATTGCAAAAAAGTTTTTCATTTTCAAACTAGGCCTGGATTTAATTCTGGGTATGATGTAATCACATACCCCTTCTTGGGGAGTCAAACCAGCGAGAGCCCTGCAGCCCTGTGGGCCTGTCAGGCTGCCCTGGGCTCGGCTCTCAGAGCTCCCAGTGTGATTCAGCACTCTGCCCCTATTCAGGCATAGAATAAGAATGTGCTTAAGTGCTTTGTGCTTCGAAAACATGCTTAAATGCTTTGTTGAATTGAGAACTAATTAAATGACTCAAAGTTCAAACTTAATATCTCAGTGTATGGAATGTGTGAATTTTCCCACAGGAAAGAATAGCATGCTCTGAAAATATGGCCAAAAAACATGGGTTTTTTTCCTTGGGTTTGGTTTGTTTTGTTGTGGGTATTTTTTTTTTCGGTTGGTTGGTTTTTTCAGTAGGAAATAGGGTATAATCAATTTTCAGAATTTTTCCTTCTAAAAAATTTAAAATATTTTTTAAAATGTGAGAAAGAAAAATTGAAAGCAAAATGAAAACATACATTTACACTGAATTAATTTTGTAGTTGCAGTTAGGTTCTATTTCTGATATCTAGAAAATGCTACTGGGGGGGTAATTTCTCTTTTCTCAAATGTTAATTTTTACTTTCTTTGAAGTGCCTCGCAGAAGGGATTGGCAAAGTTCCAGAATAACAGCTGGAAGTGAGAAGGAATGAAAAAGTATATCATAGAAATTCAAATGAGAAATAGGATATACATTTTTAATGGGTATGGTTATCATTCATTTGAACAAATCATAAACGTATAAACGAGAGATTGTATTTTAGACTTCCAGATGTCTTCAGCACAACATTGGATGCCTTTCCAATAGACAAATACAAGCTATTAACTTCACAGAATGTCTGTGTGTTGAAATTCAGACAAAGATAAAATGGTACATTCTGGCCTTCAGAGCTCAACGCATCAGAGATAGAAAATACTATAATTCTGGACATAAGCTCATTTGCAGTATGTGTGAAAAAGGTACTGCATTTCATATCCTGAAAAATGAGTAATTTCTTTTTTTAAACATGATATTTTTTTTTCTGTTAGCTATGTTCAAGAAAGAACATACACAATATCAGAGAGGGTTACTCTTAAGATCAGATCTATTGACGTAATTAACTTATTTGCAAACAGTTTAATGTATTTTTGTCTGAGTCTGACTACTTGCACACACCAAAACTACTCTGATTCAGCTTCTTGTGAATTAGGGTGTGCAGCAAATAAAGGAACAATCATCTCGTCCAAACATATTTGCATTCTTAATATGGTGCACACATTCAGGCAAGTGGCAATTTGCATGAAGACCATGAGCCAAATTCAGTTCTGACAGTAGTAGGCATAACTTTATTCAAATCAGACAAGCAGTAGGCATTTACAAGGGGCAAGAATAGGTGCTGTGTATTTGTTGCATGACCATGCTCCAGCATAATGCATTGCTGTTGCACAAAACTTCACATTTTTCTTAGAGCAGAGCTTATCAAAACTAAAGGCAAGTTGCAGCTGCAAATTTGGGTATGCATGGCAAGATATATGGCTTGCTTTTACCCCTAGGTTTTAGTGTGAACTATAATCATACTTTCAAAAATTATTCTCTTTGCAAGCTTTTGTATCTGGGATTAGATGATAAGCATCATGCCAGGATGCCTCTGGCCACCTTCAAAGCATCTTTATAAATTCAGTCACAAACATAATCAACTTCATTCTGTCCAAAGTATTAGCATTCTTTTAAGCGCTTGTTTTTCAAATGTTCTTACTAATACTTTAATGGTGGTTGTATACCCCAGTGCTGAGGAGCTGGCTGATGTGTCTTGCTGTGTTTCAGTGAATGTTGTGAGGAATCTACAGCAATTAGCTGCTCATGCCTCTGCTTTCCTGTTTTCTGCCTTCCCTTTCATGTATCAGATGTTTGTAAGTTTTCCATTAGACATTTCCTGCTTCTAATAGATGTTTGTGAGGCTTTTGCTTTGAGCTATCAAGGCTCCAATTTGTGCTGAGATGTTTGGTTTTGTTTTAGGGCTGAGGGGTCTTTGTACTCCTTTCTTCCTAGAAAACATTATAATCTGGAAAAAATAAATAAATTGTACTTTGCAAAAAGTGAATATGACTCCTTCATCTAAATGGCATGATTTGCACATGTGTCTTTTGTCAGCAGATCACTCCTAAAGTAAAAGCACTTAAACTACAGTTTCTGCCAACTTATCAGACACCAATTGGTGACAACATATATGTATTGCAATTTCTAAAGGCAGCTTTGTACTCCAGTGTTTTCATCTTCTTTGCCCTGCTTTTTTTTTTTTTTTCTCTTTTTAATTTGAAACGGTGACTGATTTCTTTTTCTGTTTCCACCAGCTTGGTGTGCTGCATGTAACAAGTAACTAGCTTTAGCTGCTTTTGAAAGAAGAAAATACCCCTTAAAAAGTGTTTCAAATGAGTGCTGCCCAATGTGAAGAGGCTGTCAAAATTAACAGGAAAGGCATAATTGATTCTCTGAGAGTCGTACACGAAAACTAGCTTAAATTTTACAAAACCGCTTCTGATGTGTTTAAATACTTAAATAAATGTGATGCTGATCTTTTAATCCCCTCTTCCATTTTTTAGCAGTGCAGCAGCCTACCCAGGCACCAAGGCAGCCCCAGCCTCTGGGAGGGTGTTTTTGCAGCCAGGCGCTATCCGTCATTCCTCCATTCACATGGTACCAAGGTTTCTGGATCTGTATTTTGCTTATCGAGTCACCAAACCAATGCATCATCAAAGGAAGCTGTCAATTCATAGCACATCAGCCGTGCTTTGAACTTAGGAACGAGTCAAACGTTTTGGAGCTTTATTTATTAAGGTCAAAACTGGGTTTGAATTGGCAATGAGGGGAGTGGTGAGGGGAGCAGAGGATGGCTGCTGACTCAAGAAACCTGCTGGGACTTTGTGGCCCACTGCTAGGCAACAGCCCATCCCCACCACAGCAAACATAGGGCCACAAAATGAATGACCTCATCTACAAATCAGCTATTTGATATGCAGATCGGACTGCTGGGCTCTGCCATAGCACAGCGCTGCACGGGCAGCAGGTGCAGCAGGAACAACTACATGGCCTCTTCACGTTTTAAAAGGCAGGGTTGGCTTGTGCTCACCCACTCCCTCTGGTCCTTTGCAATTCCTGAAGCTCTATTGCCTTCATTTTTTATTTAAACCCTCCATTTAAAGCAAACATGGCGACTCCTTTCTGCTTCCCTCCACGCAGCCTTAGGCCCAGGGAGGAAGGGACAGGGCTAAGAAGCCTCGCCAGCAGCCTTTATGATTCTTCCAGCACCCAAACACACGACCTTAAAAGACAAGGGGTGTTTTAGGAAGGAATTGCGATTCCTTCAGATGTCATGTCTTTGCAAATTATTATCCTAGTGTGGTTTGTTGTTGTTTCTTTTTCAAAATGGAGACTCTCTTTGTGCAGACAGTGCTGTGGAAGGCGACACTTTTCCCTGTGCATGCATGCTCCCCTTTAATTGCATGGAGAGTGCTGTTTGCAGCCTACAGTGAGGGGAGTACGTGCGGTTTTGAGAGCAGAGTTGCAAAAAAAAAAAGGAAACATACCATTTTGTAACAGAATTAGAGTATTTTTCAGCTGTGTGTTAAAAAGACTAAAGAACTGCTGCTACTCTGGACTATGAAACAGCACTGAGCCTCTTAGTGGGCCTCAAAGAGCAATAAAACACAGTGTAATATAATTTGTATTGTCTGTGGTTGCAGGTTATGTCCTGAAAGCCGTAAACTATTACAGCTTTATAGCTATGCTGCTGGTATTAACTAAATGAAAGGGCTATTTGTTCTAAATCTGTAGCCTGCATGATAGAGAATCTTAAATTCATCAGAAGCAATTGATGAAAAAAGGAGTAAAAATGCTGCAGACCCAGTAGAGTCAAAGCTCTAATGCAAAGAAAGCAAAGATTTGGTGTGGTGTCTAACCCCTTCAGGTTTCTGCCTCATACTTCTGGGGGGCAGAATTGATCATCCCTAAGACTACAAGGTATATTCAGCTGATGGGCCCAAGGGAAGCCTTGGGCTGCTTGTTGCAGGAAGCTGTGAAAAAATAGATATTTACATTGTTGTGTCTAGATCTTTCTGGAGTCTAAAGAAAGATCCTGAATTTGCTGAAACATAGGAGCTCCTTCTTTTTACCTCCTTAAGAGAGTTTTTGTGGAAAAATGCACCTCTGAGTAGCAAAGACAGTGATTTAGGGAGCCAATCTAACAAAGCTCTGTCTTACTCCTGAAAGCTGTAAAAATGTTTAGGTTTTAGCTTGAAACCTTGGAATTTCCTGTTAAAGAGGAATTGTTTGCCACGGGTACCCAGTTGCAATGCTTTAGCTTTATTCAGACTTGAATTTAAACATGGATGAGATATGTATCATTAAGCTTGCTCAGGGCCATGAATTATTTGTCAGATAATGCTGCAGCTGGTTCCTCATAACCTTCAACTTCTGCATAAGCCAGTGGTTGCTGATGCCAGGAGTAGGTTCTGGCTGGTCGTGGACTCTTCGTCACTATGAACTTCTGTCAAGTTTGTGTGAGACAAACACTTTTAATTTGAGTTCAGAATGCACATCAAGTTAAAGAACTCAAATATTTGCTTAAAATTGGCCAATCCACAGGTCGTTTTTTACTAAAAACTCACAAGAATGCTCACAGCAAATGAACGCTAATAGGAAGGATGCAAAAGGAAATGGGTTTGGACATTCAAAGGAATGTGGATGACACAATTGTGATTATTGCCCCATTTCTTTCAAATGGGCTTTGCCTAGACATCTGACTGTCAAACCAATGCCTCAGGGCTCCTAAAATGTTGTCTTCAGGGCTTGTTTCAGGACAGAACCAAAGTGCTGCCAGCCTCCTCCTTTGTCCCCTGACAGACAGAAAGCAAAGCCAGCAGTTTGAAACACTTTGGGGTTTGATACCAGGGAGTTTTAACAGGCTCTTGAGGCCTGAGCAGGTCTAAAAGAGGACTCAGACCTGCCCTCCTGATGTAGTGCAGGTGAGTAGCAGGCAATGGAAGGGGGGAGTGGGACTGTCCCCCGCCCTGTCACAGCCCTGACATTTTGCACAGTTCTGTGAGGTTATGGTGGTTCACCTGCTTTGTTCTGTTTTTCTGAGGACAACCCAAGTTGTGTATGTGGGAGAGTGGGCCATTGTGGGGGCCATTTTCAGTCCCTTTTGTCCAGGAGGTTGAGGCACATTTTGTTTCTCAGGGGGCATATATGTGAAAATTGCCTGGCAGTCTGTTTTCTCAAAGTGGGCTCCCAAAAAGTCCTCAGTTTTGCAGACTTGCATATGCTTTAAAGTCCTTAACCACCCTCCATTGCAACGTCTCAGATATTTGGCCAGATGTATACCTGAATGTATTTTAAGTTTTGGAAATATTTGCTATTGAGAGCATTAATTTCCATGCTCTGTGGGTGATCACATGGGCAGAGCAGGGCTGGGTAGCCAAGGAGGCTCTCCAGGACCCCTGCCACATGCTGACACCACTGTAGCTTTGGGGTATATCCCAGGCACCTTCTACTCCCAGCTGTGGTTCAGCTTGCCAACAGCTTCTCCACAGAGAGCATCTTGTGTCTGGCATAGGTGCAAAGATATCACAGAATCATAGAATCATGGAATGGTTTGGATTGGAAGGGGTCCTTAAGTTCATGTAGTTCCAACCCCCTGCCACAAGCAGGGACACCTTCCACTAGATCTGCTTGCTCAAAGCCCCACCTACATGGCCTTGAACACTTTCAGGGGTAGGATGTCATTAACTCCTACATTTTTAAGGACATGCCATAAGACATGGAGATTTCGAGCTGAAGGAAGTATGTTCCAGGTGATAAACATTAGAAAACTTTTGAGTGCCATAAACTCAGGACTCCCTTCTTGAGATTTTAATAGCAAAGAAATGTCAAGAAGCCAGAGTGGGTGAGAGAGAGCAGTCTTGGTGACAAGCTGGATGTGTCCATCCTGGATTGGGGCTGGCAGGGCTCTGTGGCACAGCTGCAGGCCTGCAGAAACCAGTGTCAGAGAATGAGCTGGACCATTTTCACATAATATTTGAATGAGGCATTAAATAAAGATGCCAATAGTGTGTACAAGATCACAAAAGGCAAAGCTGTTGGTATGCAAGGGATTTGGGATGAGGACTGGATGCTTGGGCAGGCTGCTTGGGCAATAGCAAGCAACTGAAGAGCCATTTCAGAGCCAGCTAAGTGGCATCTGTTCAGATTTCTTGCAGAGCACAGGCTTCCCTCCCTTGTGACAAGGCCAGGCACATTCCTCCTGTCCCGCCTGACAGCACAGAAGTGGCGGTGGCTGCTGCTGTCCCTGACCCGGGGCCCCACAGGGGCAGAGTCTACTGGTGTGAAGCTGCTGCTGGGACACCGTGAAAGAGTGAGATTGTTCTGATATGCAAACGGGGAGCCCTGTGAAGCTGTGCTGCCTTGAATTCAGGGAGAAGAGGAAGGGTGCTGGTGGAAGGAGGACAACAAACCCCAGTGTTAAGGCTGCTCTTTCTGAATACATCCCACTAAAGAACAAAGCAAGGAGAGCCTTGCTCTTGCAAGAATTTGATCCACCAAGCAAGTCTGCTACAGTGTTAACCCCTTCGTGGCAAGCCGCTTGGAATGTAATTTAACTGGAATGCCATTGGAAAGAGGCAGATTGCTACGCTTTTACAGGCAAGAAATGCCACAAACTCTGCAAGCGGATCACTGGCTCTAGCCTCTTAGCCTCTGCTTTTGCACCTGATGTTTTTGAGGGGAGGTGCTAGTGAAACAATTGTGGCAGGCCTGTGGCATTGAAAGAGTTATTACAAACCAGTGGATAAAATGTCAATGATGCCTGATGCAAAGAAATGTGCAGCGTTAGCAGATATGTGTTGCTGATCTGGTAACAGCTAGCCCCCTCCATAAGTGATATTTCTGGGTTTCAGTAACCAACCTCATAGGAGGTCTTCCTTAATACTTTTAACCAAATTGTGGCATTTGGCTCATGGCCAGTGAAAGGAAGTCCTCAGAGCTGCTGGCCTTCAGGAAGGGTTTGGGTAGGGATTGCATGTGAGCTGGCAAGCACTCAAGGGCACGGCACAGGCTCCACCAGGCACTGGTAGGATGTGTTAGCCTTTTTGGGCCAAGGCAGCCCTTCCAGATATTTTCTAATCCCACCAGAGCAGATAGATTGCATTCAGGAAAGACATAATTTCCATATCCTTTGTGAGTGACTGTGCAAGGCCAAGTGCAGTGTGTCTCCTGTGCCTATAGGTCTCAGTTCAGAAAAACTGCAGTATTTCACACTTCCCCAGCGCTCACCCTCCTCTGCCTGCTCTCCCCTCCTGCAGATATTCTGCTGACAGTTCCATCTTCCTCCAGCCAATACACTCAAGAGACTACAGCCATGATCCTGGCTTGTTTGCAGCCCCAGCACCATGGGCAGAGGTGCAGAAGTCTGCACTTCTCACAGCCCTGCACAGCTCATGGCCAAAATTTTTTGTGGGGCAGTTGTACTGAACTTTGCCAGTGGAGTGTGACTTTAGGATTAGAAATGATGGGACTGTAGCTGATTTGCAGTGTGTTCTATACTCATCCACTGTGGTACTGCTGCTGCTTGTGGCATCCTTGTTTCTAGTTCTGAGCTATAAAGGTCACTCCAAGGCTCCATCCATGCTGGATGTGATTTGCTCCTACTGCAATAGTGTTTTCAAGTACTGACATGCCATGCTGGTCAACATCAGGTTAATACCCAGGTGAATAAGCACATTACAGAAGCATCTATGTTTACATCAGAGATTTTGCCAGTCACCCACTGACAAACTGGGGAGTTGGTTATTTGTGTGCTTCTCTTTCACTTCAATCTCTCACACAAAACTTTTAAGAATAAACTAGATTTAAGCTGTAGCTGAAAAACTGTAGACAGCAACACAAAAATTTGCTTCCAGGCCTGAAAGTACTTGAATTTATTTTTGTGGTGCTCTTTCTTCAGATTATATTGCTCTTCTTTTTCCTCTTTTTTTTTTTTTTCTTCCCCAAAGAAGACCCATATTGTAACACTTTAACAGAGGAAATTCACTCTGCCTCTGCTTTCCTGCTTGGTGCATATTCAAATAATTGCTGCATCTTAACAAGCTAAATTGCATTCCCACCAGCTGTCCCTCAGACCAAACCTTCAAGGATATGCTAAACAATAATGACTGCAACAACAGTAAGCTCAAAAGGCCTCAAGATCCCTTCAAAGATAAGATGTCTTGCTGTTTCCCTTCCATATCCAGGCACTTTCATGCAGATTAGGAAAACAGCATGCTTACAGCCTACACAGGCAAAGCAATGCTTGGAATGGGGTGAGTTTGGCCCCGTGTGAATGTAGGAAAGGAAAATGTAAAAATCAGAAGATAACACTCCAGCACAAATCCAGGGTAACTCAGCTGGGGCCGGGCTGAGCAGGGTACTCTGTGTCTCCCGTGTCCCGGCAGACATTAGCGTTTCACATATTCCCCCCTTGGTCACAAATCACCGAGTAGATGCTCTTCTGCACATGTCATCTTGTGTCCTGCACGGCTCTGACCTGCGACCTTCCCACGGCCGGTGCTTCGGAGCCGGGATTGTCCCGCGCATGGGCAGGCGGGGGCACGGGCAGCGGGGACAGGCAGAGGTGGCACGGACAGGCAGCGGGGACAGGCAGAGGTGGCATGGACAGGTAGCGGGGACAGCTATGCAGGAATGGGAGCTCTCAGGAGGAGGCAGAGGGGGACAGGCAGCAAGGGACAGGAAGGGGACAGGCGGAGGAGCACGCAGTGGGGCAGGCAGTGGGGCAGACAGTGGGGCAGGCAGTGGGGCAGACAGTGGGGCAGGCAGCGACCCCTCATCCGCAGCCCGGCCGCGCTGGCTCACGGCAGATGGGGAGGGCAGGAACCGGGATTAGCGATTCCTCCTCACCTCCCCGCCCCTTCCCCGGCCCCAGCTGGATGTTTAAAAAGAAAGCCATAAACCCATTAGTACAAAGACAAATGAATCTCATACCCTAAGGCATTCCTTCATTCAGAACTGGCCTTAACTACTTTTCCAACCTTCCTCCCTTTGACCCCACTGTCTTTTGGGTTTTCTTCTGTAACAGCAGAGTTCAGCAAAATTCTTGAAAATACAGCCAGTTAGGAAGTTTTTAGTAAAATTCTATAACCTCACTTTGTACGAGTGCTGGTATATTTTCATATATATGCACGTATATAAATCTTTATCAGCATGTATATACTTATTTTTAATTCAATATGTTAGGCACATGTAGTGGAAATTAACATTGGAAACTGGCTGTGTGTTACAGCTAAATTTAATATTATATGATTTTCTGTGTCCTTGATTTTACATTAATGCTAAGCACATGTGAGCCTGTGGCTGCAGCCAATGTGGATTATTTCCCCTTGCATCTACACAGGATGTAGAAAATCATGTGGCAATACTGTGGTGACTATAGAGGACTTGCCACAGCAGTATGGTGGGAAGTGCTCAGAGGAAATGGCAAGTGAAAATACAAATAAGGTTTTATGGAGTTTTTGTTTGTTTGTTTTCCAGTTAAAGGAATTGCTCTGTGTATAAGTGAGATAGTGCAGAGGAAACTATACTGCAAATTATATAAATGGTAATCATTTAGAAGATGCAAATAAATAAATTTGTTTAAAGGTGAATCCAGCTGAATTAAATATGTCTGAACTATCAGATCTTTTGGAACTGTGCCTATTTGAATGTGTAACTAAACTGCTAAGATAAAGGCTAATGGTCACTGTTTAAGTCTCTTGCTTTTTAACCTTTTTTCCCAATCAACTACTTCCTATTCATCTGTAATTTGCAATTTCCTGTTGTTGATTATATACATATAAGTATATAAACATGTTAACTAGCCCATAGTTTAAAAATGTATACTTAAACTGAGTGGAAGACTTAAGCATCTTTTATATTAATTTGATCTGACTTCTTTTTGGCAACTCACATCTCTCCCTGCTGATTTTATCACATTTTGATTTTTCAGTGAATTTCTTGGAGTGTTTTACTTTCCACATGTAAATAAAATTATGTCCTGCTAGTGGTAGATTGTGTTCATGAATCTCACACACAGGACTTTCAATCAAAATCATATGGATTACAGTTTAAAATACATTTAAAGTAGTAGGCCCCTTTAGTACACTCTGACCATGGAAGCTGAGCAGTCATCAGCATAATCTTATGGTGCATCCCTCCAGAGCAGGCAGCAGAATCAAGTGTTAATGCTTGGTAGTGACTGGTTTTATCAATATGATCATCTACTCCATTAAAATCAGATGTAGCCATAGAGATTTCTTTAAATCACAGCTCTTTCTTAATCAAGGCTCACATCATAGTCAATGAAGTTATAGATTAGCAAAGATTTTACCCTTAAATCAAAGTCCTTGTGGTTTACATAATTTATAAAATTCTGGCAGGGCTAGGACACATTGACACATTGAGTATTCTTCTCCTGTGTGAAACCCATCCAAGGGTAGATTAAGTTAATTTTACTTTATGTCAGGTTGCTTGTCATGAATAATCCAGCAGTCAGAGGTGACAGACACGTGACACACCTCTAAACATGACAGGAGGCTTTTCACACAGCTGGGGGACCAAGAGGCTCAAATGCCACTGAGGTTAAATGGAGTTCTCTGAGTAAGGATATGATTTGCCAATGCAGCTCAGTTATCTAGAAGTCTTACTCTCGATGAAAGACTCCTAAATCTCTTCTGTGTTTTGGAAAATTGTGACCTATATCCCTTAATCTTCTATGGATGTCTCCAGCTGTATGTATGAAGCAGAGGGCATGCCAAGTTGATTATGCTTTTGTAAAACAACCTAAACTTTTCACTGGAAAAGAGGCCAAAGAGGGCAGTGCAGCACAAGGTGACAAGCTTCAAGCCTCAGAATAGCCACAGATTAGCAAAGAAATGCTTTCGTAAACAGGATTTTGCAGAGACTAGAGCTGTTAATTGTTATTGTAATGCACCACATTTTAATTAATTGGCACAAAATGTTTATCTCCATTGACTGAGATAAAATGTCAAAAGCTCTTTGATGGCAATTGGAACTACAGTAGGCAACCTTGACAATAGAAGTCAATGTTTTACAATGTGCTGCTGTTTAGATGTGTTTGCTTGGGGGATGAAGCATAGTGTTTATTATCTCCGAGGTATCCATTTTGCCTGGGGAAAAAGTGTCCCAAAGCACCACTGCAGATTTTTTTTATGTTCCAACTGACTGTAGAGAAATGTGAAAGACAGGCTGATTCAGGTTAATTCCACTTCTGCAGGAAAGGCCCATTTTCACACTCTAAGCAGAGGCCAAGTCTCTCACAGGAACACTCTGGGCTTGGCTGTGCCTGTCAGCCACGGCTGTGTGCCTGTGCACTCTCTCCAAGGGACAAACAGACTTTGGGAGGCAGCACAGTGCTCAGCAAACAGCCAGGTCCATCCCTCAGCAAACAGCCAGATGCATCCCTCCTCTCACTGCCAAGGCCTTGCCGTGTGGTACTGGGAAAACACCAAGATGTGAAAGAGGAAAATACAAAAAAAAATATAGTTCACACAGTAGGATCCAAAACAGAACTCCAAGGCCAAACGGGAATTTAGCCAGAGGCTGTGAGGCGCTGCCTGGCTTCCAAGTGCTGCTGAGACAAGTCTGACTGCTCTCTTTGGAGGTGGATGATCCTTCTGGCTCCCAGCTCTCTTCCACTGTGGTCGAAGGGAAGTGCTTATGGTCACTTAAGCTCAGCTCCTATGTGGGTATCCAGTGAAGACCCTCAAGGGAAAAAGTAAGCCAAATCAATCTGCAGCAAAGAGAGTGCGGCTCCTGGCCCTCTGCAGAAGCATGCCCCTGAACAGCGAAGTGAAGATTCAGGAGGCTCTTGCCAGTTTCAAGTCATTCCTGAGTGCAAGTGCCACTCCACTGGGTCAGACCAGCACCTGCAGGCAGGCAGGGGATGATATGTGAAGAGCAGGCAAGGTCAAACCTCCTCTTCCTCCTCTGTGGGACAGCACTCAAGCTGCTGGTGACCACCAACACTGGTGATACACAGCCTCTGCTGAAAGCAGGCGGCTGCACCAACTTTGGGAAACTCAAGCCAAAATGTAGCTGTGTTTTTCCCTTTTTATTATGGCATATCATTTTATCAGCCCAGGGGGGTTCAGTTATTTTCGAAGTTATACTTATAATTTATCTTCCAGAAACACAGTCCCCGACTTTGTTCAGAGACAGAAGTTTCTCAGAAGCGCTTCGGTATCGGAAAGCCCTGGAATGCAGCCACGGGTCAGAAAACACTGCCCAGGAAAGAGGGCGATGAAAGTGCCGACACTTTTGTTTAAACAATTTGCCTTCCTTTTCCCCTCGAGGAATAGTTTATAAATCGTATACCTGTCAAAGCAGTGCCAACACACTACTCAGACAAATTTCTATTTTTGACATGAGCATGTGTTTGGCTGCACTTCCGATAGCTGGCTGGGGCTGCCTTATTATGCGATTCTTCCAGACGGAGCATCTCTGCATTCCAGCGACCACCGGCTGTGACTGGGCAGGTCACCCATTCAGACTGGAAGTGCTGAGGCCTGATCCTCAGTCCCTTGTTAATTAAACATTAAGAAACAGGTGAAGCTTGGTTTTTTGGGTTTTAGGATTTTTTTTTTTTTTTCCTTCTGATAGCTTGCAAAAGCTTCCAGCAGACTATAGGGAAGGAATGAGCCTGAGCAATACAGTGAGGCTGAGGCTCCTGCAAATAACAAGCCTTGATGGATCCATGTGACTGGACAGCCCAGTTCCTCTAACTGATGGTGAGAGGTGGAGAAATTCTGAGGTTACTCCAATTATATTTCTACCTGGAGGAGCTGCTTTTCCTGACATATTTTTAATATCATCCACTGAAGGTCTTGTCTGATCGTTCATATACTACCATCTCTCAAGAGTAGAAGGAAAGAAACAGAAGAATGCCATAAAACCATCAACATCCTAGTTTCAGGAAACAAAATCTACATAAAATATTTTCATAAGTTTGTCTGAACCACTTGCATCTCTTCCACATATTATTCATTCTTCTAGGTTGAACTTTTGTGAAAGAGGTGCCTGGTGACATATTTCATTGTGTTAGCTGGAATAGCATCCAATAAATGAAGTGGTTTAGTAAGCAGAGTGTATACCAGGCCATCAGTACCAAATCCACAAAAGATGAATGAAGACTGAAACTACAGTTATTTTTGTGTGATGGCCTCTCTGCAACCTCTTTGAAGGACACATCTCTGTGGTGTGAGCTGCTGAGAAACTTCTCCAGTGGAGAGACAGCTATGGCAGAGGAGCAGGGGCAAACTGGGGAATGATGGTTGGGAGCAAAAGCAGAGTGGAGCTCCAGGATTTTATTTTTAACATGATTTGGGATTTTAGCCTCCTTTCTTCCACAAAATCCTGTCCTCCTGTGGCAATCTAGCATGGAGAACTTTAGTATGCTTGCTTATTCTTGCTTTAAAGTTTGATTCACATGTTGCTCTGTCCTTTGGAAAAGGTCTGGTCTTCTTTCAGGGTTTGTGGGTTGTTGGGATGTTTTTTAAGACTGGGAATTAAAGTGGAATAATTTTTCCATCAGTGGAGTAACTGGCAGCTCCATAGGCAGTTCCCTAGGATGCCTGTGCTTCAAAGTTACACCAGAGAAATAAGATGTGTCATGCAGTCATACTGTAGGATAAGGTGGAAGTGCAAAATTATGGATCTGGGTGACTTGGTCAGCTGTAAAAGTCAATGCAGATAAGGCTTAGTTTTTTATACAGCTTTTTCATTGGCTGTTTTCAACTACTGTCCTTTTGACATAATTAGTATGTGGATGATATCCAGCATTGCTTTTCCTTTTGGTTATTTTAGTAGCCTGTGTTGCTAAATGGTTGCAATGATTCCTTATTGCACTTTACTGCAGAGGGCAAAAGAAAGGTTTACAGTTAATACAGTTAATTGTACATGAAAGCATCACCATGAAGCTTTGCAAAAATTAAATTGATCTGACATCATAGCAGTCACTTGGGTGTTCAAGTGTTACAGGCTGGCACAGAAAGCAGAAGGGCAGACAGGAAACCAGGTGAACTTGCATTGGCAAAGGGAGGGAGGAGAAAGAAGATATGACTTTGAAAATATGAGACAGGAACAAGCAACAGAAAAAAATACATTTAATTGTCACAAATAGGAGGTGATAAGGTTTTGTCAGCTGATATTTAGAGCTCTTTGGAAGATTGTCTCACACAGCATTTTTATGTATTTCTAAAGAAGGTTTTGAAATCAGAAAAAGGTCTTTTTGAGGTCTCATCTATCTGCATCTTTATTTGTCTAAATACCCTTCATAAAAGAACCCAAAGTCATGTGGATTTAAAATCACCTCAGATCTATAAATAAAGAATGATGATAGATAGCAGAAAAATGAGCTGTGGCAGGTAGATATGCTGTGACCAGAGGGACTGGTCTGTTCTTCTTTTGCATCCACATTAATTAGCCAGAAGTGGGAGTAAATAGCATCTTAATTGAGAAATATTACAAAGGGACTTGGAGAAATTGTGGAGATTAATTAGATAATCTTCATAAGGCATTTAAAATATGAGTATTTCTTTGCATACTTTCACTTAATTAAACTTTTATTTCACCTATAAACAACTGGTACGTTTATCAGTCAAATAAGGATGCAAAAATTTGATTTATACCTATAATTTTTTCCTTCATTCTCAATGTACACAGAGGATATTTCTCTGCGGGTAGATGCCTGAGTGTATATATGTGTATACAGTGGAGTAATAAAATATGTGTGGAAGTATATGCACAATGTCCCTATTGGGACAGAATTAAGAGCAATATTCTTAAAAAACTCAAGAATTTTTGTGAATTTTTGTATTCACAGGTGCAGCAAGAGGGATGAAGAATGGACATACGCAGGAGAAAACACTTTCCATTTTACAGGGCTAACTCCTCTTTATTAGAAACAGTATGGGCACGAAGAAAATAAAAATCTATTGTTCATTTTCACTTTGAACATCATACCTATCATTTTACACACCACATGCTTTCCTCTTCCAAGGGCATATATTGTATTTATTCTGCAGCTGCAGTATATTGATTTTGGACTACTGAGTTCAGTGCAGATGAGTGACAAACTAAGCTGCTGGGCGACTGATAAGTAACCGTGTTTAATCTCTTGGCTCCAAAATGAAATCCCATAGCTCATTTCAACAATTTTAGTTTTGGTACTCAGTCAAGAGCATACACCCATAATAATATATTTTTATTATAAATGTAAAGATCAGAAGTAAAATAGAAGCTTTCATGGAAACGGCTGCAATTCTGCATTCTACCTCTACCAAATCATACACAGGATTGTCCCAGGTTTACCCGAATGCATCTGTGTAATTCCAGTGAATAGTTTTAATTAGATGCAAATATTTATCTGCATTTCTTTTGCACTGTATTTATTATTCATTTTAGCAACTGGGGTGTTTCCTAAGCCTTCATCCCCTGAATGAACAATAGACTGCACAATTTCCTAATGCAGTACTCTGGAATTTAAAATACAGATGTCAGACATATCTTCTTGAAAATAATCATAATCATAATCATAATAATAGTATAGTAATGCTAAGAATAATTCTTGTTGTTTTGTTGCTGTTGTTATTTTATCTATATATTTTCTGTAAACATAATTATTATATCATTATATATAAATATATTTACTTTTAATTTTCTATTATTGTTTTCTTAGGTCTTCTAAAAATAGGAAGAATCCAGTTACTTATAAGTAATGTTAAGTTGTGTACATCTTAAAACATGCACAGTGAAATCTAGAGGCAGTAAAAAGTGAGGTTTCTCTACAATATTTAACCCAAAATCTCATTGAGAGGAAAGCATTTTAAGGCTGGAAATTTCTCCTCTTTCTTGGCACAGCTGGACAGCACACCAAGTAGATCTTACAAACTGGAACACAACACAGTGGCATCGAGTGAATATTGTGGCATATACTCCAAGGCACCCGAGAACAAAACATATCCATGAAATCACAGCTTGTGCAAGCTCAAGTATTGCAAGACTGCATGGAGCCAAGCTGAACCTGCAGGGGAGGTGTGACTGCAGTGTGGCCAGCCATACTCAAGATCATTTTTTCCTATGACAGCATCAGTGAAGTCCTCCAAGAACCTGACATCGCTAATACAGCGGACCTTTATTATCAAACCCTGAATTGACTGAAGTACAGTTAGAGCTACCTGTAGGCTCTGGCCTCACCCAAGCTGCCATAGAGGTAGATTATTGCCAACTGGCCTTTTGTTACTGAAGAGGAACAATGTAGTTCTCCTACTTGTAGGTGTTTGCACAAAGAGCCATTTTTAACGCTTTTTTAAGTATGATAACAGTTTTAGAGTATTTCTGAGATCTTTCATACAGAAATGCAGTAAAGGTATAATATTGCCTAAGAAAATAAAAATATCCACCTGAAGTTTGGAATAGGACTATGTGCAATCCAATAATGTGACTGACACCTGACCAATGGGATGGGGTGCAAATGACTTTTTTCAACAAAAATCCAGTAAAATAGGATTGATAAAACAATAGCTTAAGAGTAATTAGCCAGGGTTTGTTCCCACTTTATGTGTTAATGGATAAGCATGAATACATAACAGCTGCTTGAAAACTTCTCATTAGGCAAATATGCAGGGCTTTTAGCATTTTATGGTTAGGCAGAATGTCGGTTGTTGTTGAGGAATGGCAAGGGTCTTAAAAAAACATTGAGCATTCCAAGAACTTCTGGATGAGCTTGAGTTTTTTCCTAAAGAAAGAGACTGATAACAGCACAGTTCAGACGATTAAAATACAGTAAGGTTCACAGCCGAGGTGACTGGCTGTTTGAAAATTGCTGCAGCACATAATTTATGGCATCCTTTATTTTTACACTGCTCAGTATATCCTGTAAATGTTTTAATGTGCTTAAGCCAGTTTATTCCTTTGTTAATGGTCCATGATTACAATCAGGCATGTCCTATAGAGAGCTTCACACTTCCGTATGAAGTATTATTTGATAAAAAACCTAATCAATAAATCTAATTTCTTCTCTTGCCAGATACAGTTACATAATGTGTTTTCAATTTGGGCCTGGATCAGTTTCCTCAAATACTCAGTAACCTGTGAGAATTCATAAGCTTTGCACCAAGCTAGCATTCAAAATCATTATGACTGGACTCTAGACATTACTTTGTTTAAACAAAAATAGGGCTGCCCTTGAAACAGTCTCATCTTTCCACAAGTTTTTAAGGATAATTGAAAAGTTTGTAGAACTAAATAAGGATAGCAAATGTAATGCAGAGTGTAGCTTCCAGAGTTTCCTTTCTAAGCATGTGTTTTGTATGGCATGATATATTATGGAGCTACAGAATCATAATCCAAATAAATACTATGCTTTGGTCTGAGACTGAATGACTACTAGGAGGTGGATAGGTTGATAGCACTTTATTTCAAAGAATATGGAATATGACAAAAAAATTTTCTTACAAAAATATGACTGTAAATCTTATGAATCTTCCATTTCTTTGGGGAAATGCTTAGATTAGTCCAGAATAGATACAATGAAGAAATGAGAGCTGCTAAAAAATGAAAATTCCTTAAAATGGGATTTGCTTTTATTTGAAATGTTCATTATTTGCTTATTTTTCATTATTTAATAATTGTTTTCACAAAATAAAATGCCATTGAAAATGTCTTTTGAAACATAAATTCTTTTGATGAATATGTTGAACTGAAATCAGCCCTTTGGAGTCATCTTCTTCTGAGTACTATAACTCTTGTGAATTGTGGGATCTTCTATAAATTGCATTTCACTTTCCTTTCCAGCTGAATGACAGGAGTCACGCTGACAGAGGACAGTGACATCACATTTCAAGTCCAGCCATAAGGATTTCAAGTACTACCCAAGGGATGCATGGGATTCCTCATTTTCAGCACATGCATCTGGATCTATTCTTTTTTTTTTTTTTTTTTTTTTTTTTTTNTTTTTTTTTTTTTTTCATTTCCAATGACTGCCTACTGTAAAAAATATAGAAATAGTATTTTGGCCAGACAGATTGGCCTGCAGTGGGCTGCCTTGAATCAGTACCTGGGGAATTTAGGTGCCTCATATTTTGTCTCAGTTTTGATAGAGGGATTGGATTTCTTAAAATTAGATATTTTATCAGCTCACCTGAGAAAGAAAAGGAAATAAATAAATAAAATATCAGAAAACGGTGATTTATCTTACACTTAAATAGGTACCTCAGACATCTGGGATTAGTGAATGTCTAGGGAAGCCTGTTCTATCTTAGCTGGCTGTCAGAGGAGTTCAGCCTGGATTTAAATAATTTTTAATCTTTCCAAGTAGGCAAGACCTCATTCATCTATCTTAATATACATTCAAATAATCACCACAAATGGAAATGTTGAAAGAGAGTTTTCTGAAATAGTAGTAGTAGCAGTAGTAGTAGTAGTAGTAGTAGTAGTAGTAGTTTTCTGAAATAGTAGTAGTAGTAGTAGTAGTAGTAGTAGTAGCAGCAGCAGCAGCAGCAGCAGCAGTGGTAGTAGCAGTAGTAATTGTTGCTAGTTGTTACAGGCACATTGTTACAGGATATTACTGTCATAATTACATACAGGGATTAATACCAAACTCCATAAAAGATGAACAAAAAGCATCGCTGCTGTGCCTAGGGCTAAAGAAAACACCTATCTGTGGTACTGTTTGAAGAGTTCTGTGCTTTGCTTATCAACACTGCTTGAATGAGGGTTTAGTAAATTTATTACACAAACAATTGCAAGGTACTGACTCATCAAGACTAACATCCCGTTAGAATGTACAGCAGATCAGTGTGTTTTCAGCAGACACCCATGTCCAGGGCATGTAACTGAAGAGGAAAACCCTATACAAAGCTGTTTCCATCTGTGATCTCAGTAGCTGGCTGGAGATTTGAGGTCGTGAAGGTTATTTCCGCTAGAGGAAGTTATTGATGCTACTCTGTCAACAAAAATGTACACAGTTCTATTCTCTTCAAAAACATACAGTTTGAAACAACAAGAGGCCATTTCCTTGCCAAAGGTATCAACCCCCTTTTCTCCAAATACTTCAAAGGTTCTTTCAGGGTCCTTCTTCAGGGCAATGTTATTGCAAATAATCAGGATATCTTGGCGATTCCTCTGCAGGTTGTTTCTGAGCTGAGATTTGCAGCTTGGTTTTTCCCTCTTACATGCACATATTTGCAAACATACATCCATTCATCCTGCTGGACAGTAAAATCCCAGGAAAGTACGGCAGTTGTTTTTTTTTTTCTCTCTGCCTGATGTAAATATCACAGAATATTCTGAGTAGGAAGAGACCCACAAGGATCATCAAGTCCAACTCTAAAGTGTTAAGCCCATCTGGAGATCAAACCCACAACCTTAGTGTTTTTTTTGTACTATACTCTATCCAACTGAGCTAATCTCAGATATCTTAGACAAGTCTTTAGATTTGGAAAAAAAATGTTATTTCAGTCATTTGCATCCATAGAAGAACCTAGTAGAGTTTAAATGAAACGTAGTGAAGGCTCTTTCAATTAGATTTTAGCTATTCTACAGCAATATTCAATGTATTCTTCATAGCGGTCTTCAGGGGCCATTCCAGTGGACTATATTTGCTCCAACATCATTCTCAGAAGACAAACTGCACCTTTGGGTGATGAATGCTTGCTTATTAGAGGGAAACAGTACTGTAAACCTCCAACAGCTAGCTAGCTGCTTTAATATCACCTGGAGATGGGATTTTTCTAGATGAAAGCCTGAGATTTTCGATAGATTATAAGTGTGTCCTTGGGAGGTTCAAATATATTGGTAAGTGTTTCTAATATATTGGTAAGTGTTTCTAATCCACATGATAAAGATCAGAATTTATAAAGATCAAGGGTCACATCTGAAACTATGTATTTCAAGATACAGAACATGCTACAATTAAATTTACTCAGTAGATATCAGCTTTGGTCTCAGAGCACTTAAGAGAAAAAGCATCCTTCTGCAGTCAAGTGAATTACAAATATAATCCAACCAAACTCATTATTTTGCAACCAAAACAGACAATTTAAAAGAGAAAAACAACCTCCTGGTGTTTATGCATATGATTTTATATCCAAATGACCAGTCCTTAGAGCACTGTACAAGTGATATAGAATTAAAAAAAATACATTGCTACATGAAGTTTAATTTTTGCTAATTTTTAAAAATTAGATTCTATTTCTTATTCAGACTTATTCTTTACTGATGACAGAATTTTTGCAAGTCTAAGTTACTTACAGACTGTTCCTCCTAGAAAACTTTGTTTTCTGATTCAATTCAATTCTATTCTAATTCTTACATCACTGTCATTTCATAATTCTATAGGGTAGTAATCAAAAAACCCTTTTTTAGTTCAGATATTCAGTATAATTTTTGATTTATGTAAAATTTTGGAGCAGTGTATTTCAGTTCGAGAACACTATCAATTTTCAGGTATCTATTGATTTCTTTGGGACCTGCCCACAGTGGGCGACTTGATTTGTAAGATATAAAAAGAGGAGGACAAACAGTGGTTAGGTATGCAGTGAGAAATAACAGCATAGAAAGACTTATTCTGGTTTAAATGATGACATTAGAGTTAGATCTTTCCAGAAAAATCAAAATTTTGTCGTTGGTTATATAAACTCAGTGTTTGTGCTAACAGTTCTTCACTTTAATTAGACTGGTAAGAAAAGAAAACTATTTCTTTTAAGATGTTTTTTGGGGAAGATAATTTGCATGACTGATATATAACCAGGTTGCACAGACATGCTTTGCCAGCAAATGACGTTTCTGAGGGCAAAGACCCTGCAATGAATGTCATATACCATGATACTGTTAAACATATTTTCAGGTAACTTTATTCTCCCTTGCAAAGGCTCATGCATATTATGAGCAAAATTGTTTGCATGATGTGATTCTAGCTGCAAGCACATTCATAATAAGCGATACATTACATAGCTTCACACTTTACCACACTATGGTGTGTCCTTCTGGCCAGTCCCAGCAGCCTCAGAGACCAAGATAAGAGAACTGGACCTCCAGTCAAGTTTTTGAGCCATATTAGGGTGACATATGTTGCTAAAGGGAAGCTAATTTATGGGCAGGTGATACCATCCAGGCTTGGAAGCGAAGGCAGATAAGAATCTTACCAGTCATGTGATCAACCTCAGACTTCCTTGCATGATCACTCCTACTTGCTCTGTATTTTCCCAGCTGCCAAAGATATCACAGAATAACTCGAGCAGCAATGAGCTATTTCCAAATTGTGAGTGCCTTAGCTGAATTTCAGAACCTGGGCTCCAAACTATTCACTCCAGGATATGTCTTGGGTATAGTACTGTTCCACTGATCAGAGTGGAAAATAAAAGGAGCATTAATAAAAAGCTCAAGCCTTGTGCTTATTAAGTCTTTTCTTTCTATTAATAATTATTTTTTCAGTTATACCTCAGTAAAACAATTATATATACTGTGTATAACATTTTCTCTGTATAATACTTAAACATATAAATACATAAAGTACTAAATTATAAATGTGTATATATACATATCAGATTAAAAATTGAGTGGTTTATGAAACTCAAAGCCTAAATGGTTCACATTTCACTTAATGAGAAATTAATTTGTCTAGGTATTGTTTTGTTGGTCTTGCCGATAATCTGACTGGTACCCAGTGTCAGTGTATCTGTTTTCTTGGAAAATTATTTGTAGAAATCAATTTTACTTGCAGTTCTTTGGTTTTCTAGACATGTGGGCCTCATAGAAAAGTCATTAACACTGTTGACAAATATTTTTGCCTCTCCTGTTGTCCTCTGCTCAGTAAATTGAGAGCTTGCTTTTAAGTTACTTGATGCTTACAGTAACATGAGACAATCATCATCCATCTAGCAGCAGGACTTCAAAGAGAAATCACTATTTCCCCTGACAGTCATGCCCCATGCACAGCAACTCCTGGAAGCAGCTGCGTTGCTTTGAACTCAACTTTAACTTCACTTCAGAGCCAGCTTAGGGCTCTGAAATGGGATGTAAATTGGTGTAGCAAGGTGGTGTAACCCACTGGTGAGTGGGTGTTAGAGGGCCCCTTCTGTGCAGACCCATAGCCTGTGTGAGTTGCTTCAGTCCCTGACCACAGCTTTCTGTTTCTTTAGTTTGTGCTAGAACTTACGATTTTACTTCTGCCCATCCCAGCTGAACCTCTCTAAATTGTTTACTGCAGACTTCTGGGCTACCTGGGGCTCAGATTTGGGAGACCCTGACTGATCAAATTAAAGTTCTTTGAGCAGAGGAAATGCACAGGTTTAAATACCAGTGCCAAGTAATTTCCTTCCTCGAGTTTTTTGCCATAGGTGCTACTACCCTGACCACCCATGCTCTACATCTATTGATTTCTGCTCCTCTTGAGCTATATTTAGGATTAAACTAGCTCATTCCTTCTGAGAGGAGGCTGTGGTTATATAGATTATTGCCCTGGGAGCTGTAATGCAGTCTTCACCTTACTTCAAGCACTTTGAACTAAGGAAACAGATGGGTGCCAAATGGCAAACAGAAGCGGTCTGGGTCAAGTGATGTGCTGGAGATTTGGCCAGTTCAGTTTCAGTGGGGACAGCCATGGACAGAGCCAGTGCAGACCTCCCATTGTCAGGAGACCAAAGGTCCTTCCTCAAAGGGACGAACTTTAGCAGCAGATATATTCAGAATATACTGATAATTCATATGGAACCCATATCAGTATGAGGAGGTGCTTCAGGTTCTCCTGTGAGTGCCCTAGGTCCAACATTCCCTGGCCAGGTGTGCCTGTTCCTTTCAAGGCAAAAAGCTTTTTAAAACATCCTTATGGACTACAAGGAGTGGGGGGGCAAGAACAGACACAACTAGACTGATAAATATCAGTTGATAGGAGGTCATGAGCAGAGAAGAAAAAAAAGTTTTATTTTCTTCTGAGGCCTATCATTAAATTATCTACAAGTGACACAAGGAGAATTTTCTGGCACATTCGTGCACAGACTTTTAAACTGGAAGTACTAGCCCAAAGCTCATGATCTCATTTATTTATGTAGGCGCTCCAAATGCTACTGAAGACAGCCCCACTAAGGCAATAAAGGACTGTTGTATAAAATAACTGAAAAAAAAGAGAGACCTTTTCTTAACAAAAAAAATTAATGTATTAAACTTGAGAAACCTTAGAAAAACAAGCTAAATCCCTTTTTGTATTTCGCCTGAAATGAGTCCTGGCTTCCACAGAGAATTCAGTGGGAGAAAACCAACTTTCAGGCGGCATCAGAGATGGGTTTGAGTGTATTAGGGCAGCCTGAGGCGCCTGCCAGCAGCAAAGGAGGTGGTGGAGGGGCATTGTCAAGTTTGCAAAGCCCTCCAACCACATCAGCTGAGAGTATGGAGCCAGATAAATGTCTAATAAGCAATAAACAATCATCTTTCAGAAAATTAACCTCAAGCAGCAAGACCCACAGGTTGCTGATCATCAAGACATGAAGGTTAGCTGTTCAAACAAAGCTGAATCTGCTCAGTGTCTTGACTGCCAGTTCAGGGGGATCTGAACAGGGGTGTAAACAGAAATGTGTGTAAATAGCAAAAAGAAAAGAAAAGAGGCAGAAATCCCAGAACTGAGAGGACCTAGAAAACTAAATGTAGGTCTACAGTACACATGGGATATTTGGTTTGTTAAACATCAATTCATCTTTACCTATACAGGGAAAGCATTGCTATTTTGCTCATTATGGCCATAATCACACCTAGGCAAAGATCCCATGTGCAAAATGGAAATACATTTCAAAAACCCTTTAGTTTGTGTTGCTTTCATTATTTATATGCCTTTCAAACAGATCTATTGGGTCATCCCTAAACATGCAATCTCTCTAATTTCTCCCATTTAATATTTCTTATAATGGTGATCATAATTTCTATGTTTGCAGTGTATTCCTGGTGTTTGAGACTCCTTAATTTGCCAGACAACAGTTTGCCATGGAAGGTCACAGAGCAGGGAAGATACTGTGGTGCTGCAGAGCAACCTAATAGGATGCACCTAGTGGGCCCCAAGGGTCCTGCTCCACCCTGTGACCCAAAGAGCCAAATTCAGTGCTGTCACATCAGACAGCACAGCATAATTTAACACAGGGAAGCAGGAAACATTAGAAAGGTTTGGTCAAGATGGTGCAACTTCTGTGGGTTGACAGCACCTTGGTTGCTTAGATGAAAAGAAATTAATTGCAGTCATGAAGAAGGAAATTGGTCTTCTAGTTTTAGTTATTGCATAACTCAGTTGCAGGAGTGAAATTGCTACAATGGTGCAGCTACATCATTTTACATGGACTGAGGATCTGTCCATTCAGTATAATTTGGCAATTTTCCAACCCCTTATTCAGCAGAATATAGTCTGAGGTGACCTTTTGCACGAACCTCCAAAGGCCACAGAAACTGAATACTTCCAAGCTGACCATCTGACTTAGCCTTGTGAAAAGTTACTCTGTATTAAAAGGTCAAAAGAAAAAGAAAAGAAAAGGCTGCTCAGCAGGGAGCTGCCCTTTGGGATGTTAGGTAATTTAAATTAACTGGCATCATGCTGAGTAGCTTACATTTCTATATCTGTATGTGAGTGGGAACAGCTAAGGTTAAAGGGTCAGCCTCTTCTTCAGCAGGAAGACATCCCTTTGCTGCTCCTACCTCGGTGAGCACAATGCTGAACACCAGCAGTTTCTTTTGGGGTCTGTTCCTGCATTCTGCACATCATGGCAGAAGAACTGAAAATGTTAATGTGACAATGAAAGTAAAAATAGATCTCTCTTTTCCCTGACTCTTACTTTCCAGGGTTCGTTGTCAGAGTTGCTCAGCATCCTCTGAGGAACTACTCAGGATACAATGCCTAGCCCCTATAGGTTGGATGATATTTTGTAGGACAGCCAGTATTAACTTCTGCAGCTACTTCAGTGGGGAAGTTTGTAATAAATGGAAAGAACAGAAGCTGCTAGGAGCTTGTTTAAACATATGACCTCTAGCTATTAAATTAGGAAAATAAATTGCAAAAGTGAAATAAGCTATCTGCTGACAACACAGGTGGAATTTAAATGGTCTTGTAGCCTTTCCTCACAGATCTCAGAGTCAGGGTCCCTGGCACTGTATCAGGCTTTCTCTGTGACACTGTTTCTGCAGGCTCTGCCCATTATGAGTAAAATAGAAGAAGCAATAATTTCAAGTGATTTTGCAAAAATCCACTAATTTATTTTTGGAAAGTACTTTGATGCTCATGTATCAAATCAGCATATTGCTTCAGAAGTGTAAGAAGCAGTTCCAGAGGTTTTGTTCTCATTCAGATGCAGTGGCAGGATTTTTGCTTATGTTTTATCCTTACCTCTCTTCTTTCCCGTGGGATACAAAAGGAGAGAATTTGTATGAGGTTTTGAGTTTTGGGGATTTGATTGTTCTTCATATATGAATGATGAGCCATACATTTCATAAGGACAACAAAGCAACAGAAAAACGTCTTTCACTTGGAAGGAAGAACAGATTGATATTCCAAGGCAGAATAAGTGAAGTTTGTGATGAATAAATGAATTACCTATTCATTCACTGGTTCAGTGAAATTACCACCCAGAAACACAAAAATTATTAACATATATAAAATATTATTTTATACAGAAGAGGGCTGCTAGTACAGTTCATGAGTTAGCCACAGAATAACTCAGTAGCCTCCTTACATAGATTTAGTGACTTTAAAAATTTCCTTTAAAGGTTTCTCAAATTATTTTTTTTCAATGCACTTCCTGAGACCGCAAAATGCAGTGTTGCAAATTAGCATACTGTTCAGGTTTTGGTTCTACTTGGTGCTTCACACCACATCAGAGGTGTGCATTATCTCACTGTAACATGGTCCTGCCATGTCTCCTTGCATAATTAACTTCTTGCATGCCAACTAGATCAGTTAATGGATATATTACTGATAAGTTTATTAATAGAAGGCAGGTCAAACTGATTCAGAGGCATTAGCATATCTCTAAGCAGAAGATTGCATTAATGACTGAGGGCAGGACTGTTTATTTGCGTAATTGCCCTATCACCAAACTATTGACTAGAGCTGTTTTGCAACTCAAGGAATCTTCATATTATTCTTGCAAAACTGAAGATGAAGAAGTGTACCATAGCCTTCAAAATGCTACATACATTAGGATTCCAGACAGTAACCAACTGCAAATGGAGCTGGGGGATAGAGAAGCAAAGTTTGAGGAGCACAAACAATTAAATTTATGTCACAGCTTTAAACATCTAAAGCTGTTTATGCTAATCAACTATGTCACCCTAATAGTCAATAAACTGAAGGTGATTCATCTCACCTGTTTCTGTCATCCACCGTAAAGGTGAGGTGAATCACCCTCCAGGTTTCCTGTTTCGTTATATCAGTGATTAGATGAGTCTTGAGTGGCTGATTTACATGACAGAAGCAGAAAAATTCTACCCTGTGTAGCGGAAATTGCCTGCTGAAGGTGCTTTTCCCCACAGTGAAAGGTCTGTACACAGCTCTAGGGAGAGACATCTCTAGGCTGACTTCCACCAGCAGTGGAGCCACGTTGGAGAAGCCATGTCAGCACAACTGCTGCTTGGTTGAGACACGATGGACAAGTAGATTGGTTTACCAGCCTGATGCCATTGTTATGCACTCTTGCTGGGTTAGCAAGATGCATCCCGACACTTCAGTCATGTCTTCCCCTTACAGAACAGATAGAAACTAAATTTGTGACTCAGCAGATCTACACACGACAGGGAGTGCAGAAATCTGTTTTATCTTCCAGTGATCATTATCAATTTCGGTTTTGTCAAACCATAACTTCTTTCCAAATCAAACTTTAGCTACTGAATTGGAAAGCAGTCTACTAAACAAATTGTTCATGGGGATATCATTCCCACCAGGCTCTCCAACCGCTGGGAGACAGACCTGTCATTTTCCTGTGTGACAACCAGCCCTTGAGAGAGGTTCAACCCCCTGATGAATGTGTGTGGTGTCTTGGCCCAAGAAGGTGACTTATTTAATTTTTGTGTGATGCTAGTCCAGTTTACTTGAGGATTAAGATGAAGTTTGAGATGAGCAATACCTTAGTTCAAGAGATGCCATCACAGACTAACCAGCCACAACCAATTGCCAGATGATTACACTGACGTTCCTATCTTGATTTGTAGAAGAAAAGAGCTGAGATAAGCTCTTGAAATGTTTAGCACAGGAATCTAGGAGAAAATGTGATAGCCAGACTGAGTTTAGACATTATCCTAACAGCCCATCCCAAACCATTAGCAGCTTTCACCTGATCATTACATTGTGTTAAAATGCAATCAATCGAAACGTCAAACATCTTTTCCTATTTTTTTTGGGTGGTTTTTTTTTTTTGTTGTTGTTTTGTTTTTTTTTTTTTGTGACAAGAGGACAACACCCCTACTAGAAGTTTATCCAAAGCCTAGCATGATGGTACTCCTAAATTTCATCCATCCAGGTCTGTGTTCTGTAATTGCCATGAGTGCCAGGGGGAAATCAGGTTGCAGAGCCCTTGCATTTGCACTGTGGCCTGAAGCAGCCCGTAAGGCAACCACTAACAAAGGGGTTTACTGTTCTCCTCATCTTGTTGCCTCAACTACCTCTCCCTTGGGCTTTCACAGACAGATGGTTAATATGTATTAATTATTTTGCTATAAATCCCTCTTGCTTTTTTTGCCATTTTTCAAGTTAGTCCAGAAAACGCTTTGAAAAGATGGTTGAACTCTAATTGAATGTCCACACTGGAGTAAAATTTTCCATTTTTCTCTACCACCTGCTCTTAAAAGTTATTTAATTTATGCTATTGTAAATAAAGCAAAGTCTATGAAAATTGCATTCTCCAAAGCAAAAATGCTAGAAGAGAGCCTTCCATTAAAATGTCTGCATGGGAAATTGAAAAATCTGTTCACATAATCTGTGTCAATTGTGGAAAACTAAGCAAGAAAAAGTACATATAATGATTAAAGATAATAGCTTCTTATCACTGATTCCAATTTTAGGCAATTTTTATGCATTACTATGGGTGCATGTAACTTTCCCATTTACTGTGAATGAGTGCTGCACTACTAAAACTAATATGTGCAAGTGTGGCACACGTTACATAGCCACTTAAATTTATATTTGTTTTTATATTCAACTAATTAAAAATTCCCAATCGCAGGACAAAATAGTTTATTTAACCTTTTCCCATAACTTGTGATATTAGCTTTGATATTCATTATATAGAATTGCATATACTTTAAATATTTCATTGGTCATGCAGCATAATGGTGGAATCAAATACTATATAGAACAGCAGACAGATTGTCACATATACTGAATTTGAAGTAATTAAATTTCTCAGTAGAGAATCAAGACTTTGAATACATTTTCAACTGATTTTTCCCTTCAATTTTATCTGCAATGATCTCTATCCTTTCTGAACTTGACCACATAACTTAGTTTTGGGAAAATGGAATGACTGAACATATTTTGCACCCTTTCACTGCTCTTCTATACAGCTGTGCATACCAAAAGAATTCTCAGCTCATTACAAGGTACAGCCATGAATAATATTCTCTGAGAGACAAAGATATAGACTGTATGTGCTTGAATGTACATAGGACTACATCTGCAATGGGAGAGACAGACACACAGACACACTGCAAAGGCTTTGCAGTTAACTGACCTGCATGTGGATTTAAGATACATTTGCTGAGGAAGCAAAGCCAAATTGTGTGTATGAGTTAAAGCTAATTTACACCCCACAAAAGACAGATCCCCATAATCTAGTATGGAGATGTGCTAACCATGAAAACTTTTCCTTGAATAGTGAATACCTTGTTAGGTTCTTAGAGAAGAAGCGGTGGTATATAGAGGAAATAAGTGTTCCTGCCATCTTCTGAGTATTTATCTATGCCTAAGGTCTCTGTTCTGTTCTTCCCTGAAGAGCTACACTGTTCCTGTATATCCATATTTTAAAAATACCAAACCCCAAAAGCCTAAACATAGAGGATGAAAAGTGCACTAAAATTAAAGTGTCATAATTGGGTAATTATATTTTCAACATGGTACCTTGGATTTCAGACGTGAAAGGTATCCCAAAAGGCAGCATGGGCTGTAATATTCTTTCCCTCTTGTATATCTCAAAATGTCCCCCAGTCATGCAAATGTTTGTAGTGGGTGCTTCTCCTGTCTTGTGTGTGTGACTGAATGTGTGTGTGCACGTTTTACAAAACATATGTGGATTTGAGAGATCAGAGACACTTCTCCCCACTGTGCATTTGTGTGCAAATTACGGCAGCAAAAATTCCAGGAATGGAGGGCTGATGAAAAGAGCAGGAGGGGAGCATAGGGGTGTGCTCCAGCGCAGATTTCTTGTTCCACCTCTGGGTGTCCAGGGGAGCCATCAGCCTCAGCAGGAATTGCACATGAACTGAGGTGAGTCCTGCAGAGGCCCTGTACTGCCTGTTTGAGCAGATTAGGGCCTTTTTGGCATCAAACACAAGATTTAGCTTTTCTCTACGGAAGGTGAGTCAAATGAAAAACTGAAAGTTGACGGTATTTTGAGAATGAAGAGTTATCTGCAGAGTTGTGTCCTCAGTCAACAAGCTTCCTGCAGAGCTGCATCAGACTTTGCTGGTGTTGGTCACCGTGAGCTATGTGTGCTGCTGCAGTAACAACAATTTAAAATTAAAAGTAGCTTGTTCGCCTGAAGCAGCAGCCAAAATAGCAATATAAGAGAAGACCTGAATTTTTTGAAAACAGTTGGGGTATTCTGTAATCCAACCACTTACACGTGGTAATGATCTGATAAGTGTGGGGAAACACTCAAACCTCACACCTCAGCGGCACATTGCAAATTGAATTAGGTAAATGATAATTAGCTTAAGCAGATATTGTGGCTGGAGCTGAATGAGTGACTGACTGTATTCAGATGAAATAAAAGAAGCTCCACTCCCCTCTAAATTTCTCCTAGTGGTACTTATTTTCCTAATAAATGTGTAATGGAAATGTTGAACCACCAGGAAAAAAGGAAAAGAGGACGAAATGGAGAAAGTGAGAAGAAAGGAAAAGGAAACATAAATTTAGGAACCCTGAAGAAGCAGATTTATGATTTGATTCTTGAATGCCTGTTGTGCATTATAACCTGAGGATATAATACATTATTTCAGCAGTTAAATTAAGTTTAGAAATCCAGTGGATAGCTGGAAAAATTTTGCTGCAGATTTCACAAATACAAAACCAAATCCATACAACATCTATACTCATGAAACCTAAGGTAATGAGAATAGTTGCCCAATTGTTAAGTGTAGCAGTATTTAAATTAAAATAATAATTATGTTCCAGTTGTGTTACTGATTTTCAATCAGGTTCTTCTGTTTAGGAAAAAACTCTTTAATATTGTCTGCTGTTTTCTTAATAAGCATAGAAAGTTAAGTTCTACATATTATAATAATTTGGACAGGTATAGCTCACAGACACAAATATTTACAGTTTTAAATTCATTTAGTTTACCTGAGGCAAAAATCCAAGATGTTCTTGCCTAACATCTGTGCTGAGCTATGTTGTGGAGTGTCAGGAATATGGATGGGTCAATTTGGAAACTTTATTGTATAGCCTGTGTAAGAAAGTGGGGCTCTACTGACATATGGCCTATGGCCTTCCAGATCCATAGATCAGTCCAGAGTCTCAGGAGATTAATCTTGAGAAAGAAACTAGAATGTTTCTTTTTGGTTCCCACCAAGAGTGTTCCATTCTATAATCTTTATCTACCATGGTAAATCCTTGTCTGATACTATTTTATCTGAGCATCTCAAATATGTTGCAGAATTTAAATTCCACAGCAGCCTATGAAGCAGGCAAGCATCACCTCTATTCTACAGAGGCATGGGATGATAAAATAAGTTAATCTTATAAATATGCATAAGAACTTGGAGATAAAACTGAGAGTAATTCTGGTTTAATTGCACCCCAGTTTAGTGGCTTATTCTACCTATTTCATATGAGCTTCCAAGTGCAGTGAGGTAAGAAACATTGTTATACAAACCATAGTTTATTCCCAGACTATATAGTATGAAGCCAATAGTTTTTACATTATTTTCTTACAAAAGAATGCCCCCATTCCAAAAAAGTATTTTGGAGAGCTCTATCCTTGAGCCAGAACCTCAGCCTGTGAGGGCTGGAATTGA
This sequence comes from Drymodes brunneopygia, assembly GCA_013400955.1. Classification (NCBI taxonomy): domain Eukaryota; kingdom Metazoa; phylum Chordata; class Aves; order Passeriformes; family Petroicidae; genus Drymodes; species Drymodes brunneopygia. The sequence continues at coordinate 1,345,487 of VZTZ01030475.1, read as the reverse complement.
TAAGTTTGGGTTTTGTTGAGCTGGCCTCTCCTGATCAAAGAGCCAGCCAGCTCCACTTGGATGGAACTGCTCTCTGTCAGGCACACCAGCTGTGACCCAGCCAGCATATCCTGGCTCTTAGCTGCTTCCTTCCATCTTCCCATCTCAGCTAGGGGGAAGCACATTTCAAATCCTACCACTTCAGGTTTCTCTCCTGGTGATTATTTCACTATCAAGAACCATTACTATGGTCCTTGATGACCTTAATATATTTAGAAATTAGAGTGGATTTAGTTCATGTGGGTGTGAGATTATTAAGGTTATTATTAAAGCACTTTTAAAAATGCAAATTGCATACAATGTAATATGATAGATTTAAATAATTTAGGTGATAACTAGGCAAAAAAAAAGTAGCAAAGTACACAATTTTCCTAAAGGATTTCACATGTAAAAATTTAAGAGTACGAAAAGATGCAAAGATCATTAATGATGTCCATAGTTTTGTAAAAATACTAAATTAGTATCTTTCCAATTTCTCCAATCTTGCTTAAGCAAGGCAAAGAAACTGTGCTCTCCTAAAGCACTGCCATGACTTTATGGGATTTATTTAGAAGCAGAAGTATTTATTAATACTCTAAAGAACTCAAATCACAAATTTTCATCAAAGCAGAATAAAAATTCTGTACCTCATGCCTTGATTTAACTCCTAGAAAATCCTCATTTACTTTACTTGGCCAAGTAAGGGTAAAAAAAGCATGAACTGGATGAACAAATTTACTTTGGGAAAAGTTATCCATTTAAATGGTCATCTTAGGCAAGATACAATTAGAATTACATTGGTCTTTTCTCTTTTTTTCCAGTCTCCCATGAGAGTATTTATGAATCTCAAGAGGGATGCTTTTTGTCCTGTTAGCCTTAATTGCATTTTGTTTAGCTCAATGTTTTAAACAAAAAGCTCTTCCCAGCATGGTTGAATTTATGGATCTCAAGTTTCTATACAGATGCAAAGTTCTTACTACAAGTTGACTCTTTATACATGTGAACTTCTTTGGATCAGCTACATCTTAACCTGCAAATAGAAATCTGACCTTGCAACTGAGGGAAAAATAACAAAATTATCATTCCAAAAGAAGCAGAAATGGTTTTAAAGATACAGAAATAGAACCCAAGCTTAAGTAACACTTTCTATCACTTTGATTTCATAATTCAGCCTAAGTATGATTGATAAATTACGGTAATAAAAAGCAAGACAGCATCTGTTCTGCACGATGGGAATGGGAGGGAATTTGGACATTCTAGAGGTTGTTATGCAGACATTACATTCTACATGGGAACATATAAAGAGTGTTTACAGTAAAAATAACTTGTGGTGCCTACTTGTATTTCTTTTTAAATGTACACATATGCCTTTCAGTTTTAGTACACAAATACTATAACTTTTGTTCTAGATTTAGTTTTGAAATTAAACTAAAATAAATGGATGGTGTAATAGAAAATGACCCATGTGCATGCTTTTATTTGTTGAATACTTTCGTGTATCCTGTTTAATGAAACAGCTTTTGCATATTCTCACTGTACCTCCCTGATTAAAAATAAAGGCTTCCTCATTGTAAATCAGATAAAATATGTGAGAAATATGTCCCAGCCTGGCACTGGTTTTTAAAGCTTTCCAACCTTGTATTCATTGCAAGTCAGTTAACCACTAATTATTGCTGCTAATATAATTGCACGGTACATTGATTTATAAGTAGGGATTGCTGAATTCAAGATCAAAGCCAAACCTTTTTATTCATATCTTAAGAGATGAAGGATGTAATTGAGTTCATATATGGGCTGTTAAGTAACTTGCATATTTACCTCATAGCTAGAACCGCTTCCTGAGCTGGTGTTCTGGCCCTTTAATCCAGGGTATGAAGTTCAAACAGTAACACTACTGAAAGGGAGCTATAAAGAGAGATAGATTGGGAATCCCTGCATCCTGATTACCCAAGATAAGAAGGTATTTGGGAGTGGAAGAAAAGGTGGTGAGAGCTAAATTAGCTGTCTTTGAGATAAAAAGTTAATTTCCTTAAGAGAAGAGCCCGGTTAAGACAGTGTCCCTTTTAAATCTAAATGCTCACAGTAAAGGCAGCAGACAACTTTTAGGTTTACTGGAGATAATATTTATGGTTCTGGTGGTTGCCTCTGCAGAGGGGATGGCAGGCAGTGGTATATACAAACACCTTAAGAGATAAACATCTGCAGAAGAATGCAGGCCCCCTGTAAAGCACTGGGTACTGAAACAGAGAAAGAAATTGAATTAATATATGCAAAAACCTGCTTTACTGTGAAGCTAAAAATAGGCAGGATTTTCTTACAGAGTTCCAGAAATCATTATAGATGATCAGAGCAGTAACTCAGAGAAATGCCAATTACTGACTTTCCAGATTGCTCAGTGTAAGTGATCAAGTGCATGTTGCAGCTGATAGATCTGCACAAAAACATTTTGCACACATGCTGCAGAATTCAGACCCTGAATATTGAAACCTACTTGTAAATAATTTGTTCTGATTTAAACAATGTGTTTGTCTTTGGAAGCAGCTGGTGTTTAACTGTTATACTGATTTTAATGTTGAGAAAGTAAACAATTTATGATTGATGTTAGCAGTAGTTCACTATGCAGCCTCATGCATGCTAAAAAAGCCTTTCATATTATGGTATGTCTTTATACACAGTACAAGAAAAGAAAAGGCAAGGAGACTTGCAAGCATTTGTGTCAGATAGGATTTTTCTTTGGACATTGCACTTTCTCTCTGGTCTGAAATGCCTTCTTACAGATGGGGCTGGCAGGAAGGCCAAGGTAGGATGCCAGGAACATTTATGCACACTTTCTTTCATTTAGCAATGGCTTGAGCCTCAGGCAAGCAGATAGTGGAAACTGGTTTCAAATACTCTTGCGTCCTGTCCCTTCCCTTGCTTCCTGACATCTCCAACTACCCCAGAGTCTCATAAACCTTGCCTATTCCACTTTTCTCCCTCCCTTCCAACAAGACCTGATCAGAATCTGTTTCTGGGAGCATCCCGGGGTGCAGTTAGCTCCCCCTGCCCTGAGACTCTGCCTAGAGGTGCCTGGGGTGCCTGGGGAGCTCTCACCACGGGCTAGGCTGAGGTGTTGGCTTCAATGCCTCTCTGTCCTTTGTTCATTGAATTAATCTGTGGGCTTTTTCACTTAGCTCAGAGGCAACTGTATTGCTCAGACCTGTATCTTCAGCAATGTGCTCACAAGGCTACTTTCAAAGTCACTGAGACACTTGAAGAGCTTAATTTATAAGCAAAAGCATAGGAACAGCCCTATAATCTGTATATAGCCTATAACCCTGGTCCGGGTTGAAACTCAGTATTTTCACAATCCATTTTAGTCTTGCCTGGGACACTGCCTTGCAAGTGCCCTAGTGCAGCTCCATGGGTGTCTGCCTGAATAGAGACTTCTGTTTGTGCCCTGTCATGTTTTAGAACATAATTTTTTCAATCATCTAATTAAGCAAACTGGTTCATTATAACCAACGCTAAGGTGTTGATTCAATTCCTGCCTCTGATTTTTTTTTTCAAGGTTGTTTACCTGTGAAGCCATGTGTAACTAAAGAAAATCCCCACAGCAAGTGGTAGAAGATTGAGAGAGAAGAGGCCTCACTACTGCATTTCTTTAAGCTTTAGTCCAAAATCTCCAAGCCCCCAAGGTTTAATTATCGTGTGCAGTCTAGTGTTGAATAGGAAAAAGGGACTGTAGCACGAAGGAAAGATTTTCACACTGATACTCACAAAAGAACAGGAGCATTAAATGAAAAAAAATGTTCTAAGGTTCTCAGTGCATTTGAAGTGAATAAAAGGGAAATAACTGTCAGGGACCGAGCAAATTATGAGTGGAATTATAAATATTAAGTGTTTATACATCTCTACAACAAGAAATGCATCTTTTGGCATACTGCAGCAAAATAAATACGCCAGAAGAGCACAAGTTAGAGCTTTTCAAGTTTTCTTAGGCCTTTTCTTTGTCTTATTTCAAATTAGGTTACTGGCTTAAAAGAACTCAAAAGGTGAAAAAGACCTCACAGTATTATTCACTTTAGCACATATGTGACCTGAAGAGGATTAAAGGTTTGTTCAATCTCTATTCATAGTATTCTTACAGAATTTTCAAAGGACCTTTTAAACAAAGGTTGCCAAACAAAGCACTTCTTTTGTTGCTACTTAGCTGAGGCCTATTGTCAATTAATAAGCAGGCTTTCACTTCAGTGTAATTGGGGCTTTCAATTCCAATTACGCTGCATACATATAGAAAATGTGAATGCAATATTAATAGCAAAATAAATTTGTGCATATGTGTGTGTGTTTACATAGATACATATGTACACATCCTCCACAAACACATCTCCATGTAACACCACACAATACCCTGTTTCAGCAGGTGCTACATTCCACCACAGATTTGGCTGCATTTTAATTGTGCCTTTAGTCTGTATCTCTAGAAAACACTTTGATGTTTCCAAATTTGATATTACAAATAGTCCGTGTAGGTAACAATTATAGTTAAAGCAGGAGTAGGTACTATGGTTACATTTATTCCAGCCATCAATATACATTTTGATATTTTTAATTAATTTTATATTCTAAACTGAAATTTTATTGCAGTTTGAGTTTTTGGAAAAGTTTGAATAAAAGATGTTCCACTCCATTTTGGTGAACTGGAAATTAATATTTACTGTCTTTCCAACCTTTCCTTGAATGAGCTCATCTTGAACTGGAGTAGCTCATAGTAAATGCCATTTACCATAGTAAAATAGTAATCTTTTAGGGTAGGAAGGAAATTTCATATTGAGATTAACACATTATGAGATTTTGAAAAATTATGTGGTGTACTTATGTATTGCAATCACATCAGACACCTGGAATTCAATATAAACACACTTATTTTATGCACTCACACAAGCGCATGTATATATATAGAATGAATACATACATATATGTACATATTGTATATATATATATATATCTGCATGTGCACTATTGGATGTGGAGATAGTGAGATAGAGGTGGGTATATAGATCAATGCACTCAAAAGGATTCTTGTGGGATTTTGACCCCTTAAATAGAAGTGATTCATTATTGGAGAAAATTCATGTGACACAAAAGGATTATATCCTTATTGGCAAAATTAACCTAAGCAAAGCACTTAGTGAAAGCAGAATAAACTGACTGCTGATGGAAGCAAAAGTGCCATGTGCAATTGTGTGAGACTGACCCAAGCTCCAGCCTCAGCCATAAAGGAGGGAGGGCTCCTTATCTACCAGAAGTGGTGAAAGATAAAAACTGCAATTCTTCAGCGTTTACAAGAGCCAAGCCAGTGACCTGCAGATCCTTGGAAGCATCAGAGTCTTAGGGTGGGTGAGCTGTGGAGAGCTCAGTGCAGACCTGGCCTCAGCCTGGGTGGAGAGGCTGCACATTTTCTTGGCTATGACCACACCACACAGCACCTGATCAGCCTCTGCTCCAGGGAGAGGAAACTTTCTCATCATGTGCCTTTTGTTCCCTTCAGAAAATTTGCCTCTGAGAAATAATGCCAGAGGAATTTTTTTCCCTCTCTCATTCTAGACTCCATAGTATAAACCTCATCTTTCAAAGTTTATCAAACTATTTCTAATCTGTGGACCTGAATGCTTTATTTTTATCCCTAATTTTTATTCCCAGGTAATTGTGAAGTAGAAGAATTTATAAATCTTTGGAGGGCAAACTCATTACAGATACCTTTACTCCTTCTTTCTTTCTTTCTTTTTCTTTCTTTCTTTCCTTCCTTCCTTTCTTTCTTTCTTTCTTTCTTTCTTTCTTTCTTTCTTTCTTTCTTTCTTTCTTTCTTTCTTTCTTTCTTTCTTTCTTTTTCTTTCTTTCATCTCTAAGACGGTAATATTCCTGGAATTTCTGCACCTGAGTAGATACAGACATTTTTATGCACACATATACCTTTACATACAGATGTGTGTGTGTTATACATGCATAGATCTACAACATGATAATGTGGGACTTTTTCAGAAGTCAAAAACTTGATGACATAAATCCAGAATATATGTGTCATATGCAGCCCCTAGATTTGAAAGGAGATGTTTATATTTGAATGGTACATACAGATGAAGACTACATGAATGGAGTCCTGTGTTTATATAGTTAGCCTAGAGGATTTCTTAACATTTAAATGAAATACCAGTATATAATTCTGTTTGACTTTTTTGGTATGATGCAGGCCTTGTAAAATGTAGCTCTCTAGATGTAATGCAACATTGCCCTGAAGATTTTGAACCCATTAGCACACTATTTTTGTATAATACTCTTGCTGAATATACCGAAGTTTCCAAACTGGTATAAATCTGACAAAAATCCTTAATACATGTTCAGATGCAAGCTTGGCCAAGAGGTCACAACCTTCCATAAAAATTCACCTTTCCTTAAAAAATTTGCTTTTGATAATACTGAAATTCAAATATATTTTCTACATTAAGGGTGGACTGACTTTCCACTCGGCCTGAACATGTCCCAGTGTTAGGGCTACCCCTGACAAATACCAGTAGCAGTAAGAAATATGACACAATTTTCACTGAAATATGACAAGATATTCTGGACATAGCTCCCGTATCAGACCCAGAACTTCACTAGTTCCTACTCAAGAATTCATAATACAATAAGTAGTAGCGATAGTCTATAGCTATTCTTTAGGATAATATAATGGCTTGAGTTAAAAATATATCAGCTTTTGGGCCACTGAGAGTGTGTACTTGTGTTTGTGCTGTATGGATTTAGAATAATCCCTTCTGACAGCAGATAACAAATATAAGTGCTGAAAGTTATTTTCCCCCATGTGGTGTCTACAGATCTTGCCCAAGAATGCCAGATGAAGCTTCTAAAAGTTACAAATGTGATATAGTGCATGACATTTAAGCTAAAACCCTAAAAATTAGGTTAATTACTTCTACTGTGTGAAAAAGAAACGGTGCAAGATGAGCTGATATTTTATGGAATACGTATCTGTAAAAGAGGCACTTCCTTTTCTTTGGCCTTCTCTTGTATCCTCCTTGTTTGGGTGAATGCCACCAGGGGAAGAATATCACTACTGCAGACCTTTGGTTTTGAAAGTCAGAAAAATGTTCAAAGTACTGTGCAATATTTTTCAATATGATCTAAAGCAAGTTGTTTCAATGAGTCTGTCTGCAGTCACATAAATCAGCTATGTCTAATAACCCACAGAAAGAGATGTTTCTATTTATACAACTTGTAAGGATGTGTGAGCTGTGAAGAACTGCAACACAGATCAGGGAAAGGTCCAGTTAGCCCAATATACCCCATACAGAAGTCCAAAGAAATAGCATTTTAAAAAGGGGAGCTGTAGACTGATTCTTAGTGCATTAGATTTTGAGTCAGCATCTTCAGAAACTAGAAGCTTGAACTAGAAGTTATATCTAGAGCTTCCTTTGAGAAGTTTATGCAAGAACTACCTTCTGTGACATTTTCTTGCCTTTTTCCCCTCTGTACTTTTGAACCCTGCAACATCATGCCACTGTGAGTTCCATAACTCAGTGCATTTGCTTTTATTTCCTTTGTTTCCAGCCTGCCACCTGGGAATGCCTTAGTGTCTCTTACCACCTTCTAGCTTTTTCCCATTCCAAACTCATTGCATATTTTTAATCATCTTTTTTTGCTTTTCCAATTGCTCCAATATCTTTTTGAAAGAAAATGACTAGAAATACACACAGTGTGTGAGACATTGGCAAGGCAGTGCATAATGATGATTTCTGTTTTCTCTTTCTTTAAATGGTCAGGTTTGTATTTGCCTTTTGGCTACAGCCAAACACTGAGTCAATGCTTTCAAAAGTTTATGCACCCCTGCCCTAGGTTAATTTATAGCACTCGTTGTACTTCTATAAGTGGGGTTATTCCCTTCTCCCACATATATGTGTATATTCATCTGCTATTTTGTTATTTAACCAATTGTGATTTTATTTGCTTTGTTTTGTTGTTAAACTGCAACTATTTGCAATCAGGTTTATGTTTGACCCTTCCAAGTCAGTTTATAGAATTTAGAGTTTTGTTAGCTCCCTTATATGCTGCCTTTCCCCCATAATTTGCAAGTACATGGAATGGTGTAGATCACATCAAAGATGTGATTTCTGGAAATGTAAAGCAAGTGTTCAAGGAGAATTTATCTCTTCTGTGATTTTTCTTCTCTGTTGTAGCTCAAAAATGTAAAAGATATACTTTACTAAGTCCATTGTTCTTTAAGAATGTAATCCTACTGAATATGAAAAGCAAACAGTGCTTTGAAGTTCTAAACACCTAAAATACAGAAAAAATATGGCTATGCAGTGTACCTTTAGTCTGTTTTCTGGGAAAAACAACTAACTTTGAGACAAGTGTCTCTGTTCATTGGGACATACTTATGGAATTAGTTATTGCAATATTTTTGACTGCACTATGTATAATAGATATAGTTTACAGTGCACAGGAGGATTCATCTGCCAATCTGAGCTGTCTAAATTTTGAACTAAGGTAGCAGCTTTCCTACTCAGGTGTAGTCACTTCAGACTCAGGTGTATATCTAAGCCCTGCACAGAGGTTCTGTATTGAGTTGGAGAAGACAAGCACATCTAAAGAATGTTTCAGCCCATCCTAAAACAGGTGTCCCAGAATAGCAGGATGAGTCACCATCTGGAATAATGCCCATCTTATTTCATTGACTACAAAGTGCACTTAAACAACTAGCTAGGCTAGACACCTAACTTTTAAATTATTACATATAATTGAGATTAATTTTACCCCACATAATTAATTTAATCCCCATTATAGCTACAGACTGAATTTTTGCAAGCACAAGGAGCTAGGTTGGTGGCTATTTGGTGAAAAGACATCTGCAGAATTTATTTTATCAGACAGAGCCATTTCCTCTGAAAAGCTTTCCAACAAGTTCTGGATCTTAAAGACTCGCATACATGGAAAAGTAAGCACACTTGACAACTTTTCCATGTAACTGGAAATGATGCCAGTTTAATTAGGCTGATGAATTCCATGTGGAAATTCTTACTTTAGAATTAGAAGGGATTTTTAGCTTCAACTATTTCCAGACAAACATTGATGAAATTTAAGAAAACATAAAGAAAACACCCTTAAGCAAACATATCACCTTTTGCAACTTGGTGAATATGTTTGCAGATACAACTTGAACATTTGATTTATCATCTTATTTTAGACAGCCACTCTGGCCAAAATAAATGTAAAGGGACATAGAAGTGTAGCACTGTAAATTAGTACAAAAAATTAAGGGTTTTTTGTGAACTCAATAAAAAGTCTGTTTTTCCTTTTTGTTTTGTTTTCCTATGAATCAGACTGCCTCACAATAAAACATCAGTTGTGAATTTTTGACTTTTGGATGATTGATTTAATTCTTCTAGCAACTAACTTACAATCTTATTTGACCTTGATATGTTCCTTTTAACCCTTAGCAATATGGAGTCTAAATTTTACCTCTGATTTAATAAATTTGTCTCCCCACTAGAAGTGGGAAGTAGTGGCAGCTGATGTAGCAAGCAACGAGCCTGCCAATTTACTTGCTACTCTGTCATTAGGCTCTGGTACTCCAAATTATTTAGGAATATAAACATCTTCCATTTCACGAGATGTATTTCAATGGCCAGATGTTGGGGAAAAAATTAAGAGGAACAGAGAAAAGAGATGGATATCACTACTGCCTCAAGCGTTCTGTTTATGCAAACAACCTTCCAGCAGTCTGCAGCATGTCAGCATGGAGTCAAAGTCAATTTTTCCAATCTGCCCTTGCGATTTGTGTCAGAGATCCGTGCCAGCACACACATGCTTTTCAAACAGGCTTCTATAGGTTAAAGAAGGTACCTCTAAGTTGCTGCTGGTTGTTTTTCTTTCCTGTAGCTGCCTTTCAGTTAATAATAACAGTTCAAAAAAAGAGCCACCTACAAACCAAATATTTCACATTCTAAAAAGCCAGAAGTGCAGATATCTGCAAAATGGTGACAATACCTGCTCCTGGCAGTGGAGCAAGCTTTTCAAGAGGAGAGAGGATGGTGTCCAAGCTGGCAATGGGTCTGGTCGATGGAGGCAAGGACAGCAGCAGCTGTTCCCATTTCACCTTTCTGTGCTCTCAGAGGCTACTTGTGGCCCTTGCAGGGGTCTGGTTCAGATCAACAGTCTGGGCCCAAAAACTGGACAAATTGTTTATTATCTGCAGCTACAGAAGAGATCTTCAGGACTCCATCAGAATAGTCAGCATCAAGGGCAAGGTACACATCACCTCTAAAACACTGCAGATGATTCTCTGAGAGCTCAGAAAGAGAAAAGCTTTACTTTCAGTGAAATCCCTCACTGCCTCTGCTTCTCCTGCTACAGCATCTGGTCAAACTGGTATTGCAGAAACAAGCCAGCCAGAGTGGCTGCCGTCACAAATTGTTATGGATGCTGTGTTTGGTTTTTTTTGAGAAAAATCAATCTACATACATATTATTTCTCATTAAGTCAACCCATCAACAATAGGAGAGAATGCCAGAATGACATAGATGTAGCCAACTGGCCAGCTTCCCTGGAAAATGTCAACTCCATAGCCTTATAACTGCTTTATTGCTCTCAAAGAAAGGATTCATGCCTGTTAAAAGACAATCATATTAGCATGCAAGTGATCTGAGATGCCAGTACAGCATCAGATACTCATGTGAGCAGTCTCCTCATGCACTAATGTACAGATTCCAGGAGGAAATGGATTCCAGGAGACTAAATTCTGTCCCTGATGGTTTGCAGGAATTCTCCCCTGACAAGTAGTAATTTATTTAATTCTTTCATTAGATAATATGCCACTTCACTGGATCATTTTCCTTGTCTTCCACATAACCTTCCCCTATGTAAGCCAAATTCCTGACTCATCATTTGTTGTGGATGTAGAGCTCCATGTCCTTAGCCAATAAAGCAGCAGAGTTCCTTATACTGAAGCATTAGCCTGCTTCCTCAGGTTTACTGCTTGTCCATTGGCTACCAAGCATAGTCACTTTTAGTGCTCTATGTCACTATTTTATTATTATTCTATTCTATTTAGTTTGTCTACTTTCATATAGTCACCATCTTATGTATTGTGTCTTCTGTATTAATTCACTGCTTTGAATCTGTCGGTAAAAATAATTTGCCTTTACTCTTCAATGTCTCCCTAATATCTCATGGATAAAGAAAATATACCCTTTTCCACTAATTTCTAAGCCACATAGGAAAGATGGTAAGAGTCCAGTGGCTTAAACTCCTTTCCACCCTATGTAATGCTCAGAAATATCAATGACTGCAAAGAAGCCCTGCAAGACCCATTTTAGCAATTATCAGCAGAGGCTGAAGAAGCCCTAATGAAAGACCAGGGATGGAATTTTTTTAAGGGCAACAGAGGAGTATGGATGAAGAAAGTCCTTGGGTGATTTTATGGCTTGAACATCATACTGATGGAATAGGAGAGAGAAAGCTGAGGATGATGCTGAGACACAGCAATGGGGTGGAATGGGCAAGAGTAAAGCCCCTTCCTTCCTTTTTCTCTTTTCTTTCTACTCCCTGTGGTGCCTCTTACACCAGAAAATAAAGAAAATATTATGAAAAATCTAAATTGAAGTAGTTGGAATGGGTGTAAAGGTATTTAGAAATCTGGATGTTTTCCAGAGTTAAAAAAATTTGCTTATGACAATAGTCAGTCAAAGCTTCAGGAAACAGTATCTAGAAAAGGAGAAGCATCTAGTTTAAAACAAATAAAAGTAATCAAGATNGGCTCCTTCTCCTCTTCTCCCCCCCCCCCTCCCCCCTCTGCACCAGCACGGTGCAAGGGGGGAGAGGAAAGGCACGTCTTGCTAGTCCACCGGAAGCCGAAAAGAGAGCTTCTCCAAGTGCTCACCGGGTTTTTATGAGTTTTTTGGAGGCGGAAGCTGTAGTAACTGCTCTGGAATACCTCATTTTCGATTCCGCCCCCCCTTTTATGCCGGGAAGTTTTGATATAAGTTATACCACCACAGGCTTGAACATCATACTGATGGAATAGGAGAGAGAAAGCTGAGGATGATGCTGAGACACAGCAATGGGGTGGAATGGGCAAGAGTAAAGCCCCTTCCTTCCTTTTTCTCTTTTCTTTCTACTCCCTGTGGTGCCTCTTACACCAGAAAATAAAGAAAATATTATGAAAAATCTAAATTGAAGTAGTTGGAATGGGTGTAAAGGTATTTAGAAATCTGGATGTTTTCCAGAGTTAAAAAAATTTGCTTATGACAATAGTCAGTCAAAGCTTCAGGAAACAGTATCTAGAAAAGGAGAAGCATCTAGTTTAAAACAAATAAAAGTAATCAAGATTTTCTGATTTTTAAAGCCTTGTGTCTTTGTTTTACCTAGAAGTCATAATATTTTTTCTCTAACATTTTAGTTAATTCACTAATGTAATAAAAAAATGTAAAGTTTTTTTCCACCCAAATTCAAATTCTCCCTCAGTTTAAGGAAACAAGTAAATTTAAATTCTGAAAGTTTATTCAAAATACAAATTTCACCCTGAAAAGAGAAAAACTGCAGAAAGCTTCTAGGTGCTCCATTATTTTTAATAAATTGGACATGGAAAGCACTCAGATAACACTGTTTTGAACAACACTATAAAAATGAAAAAGGATAATAGAAAAAAAACAAAGAAAAAGAGCCTTTTTACTTTCCCTTATTACAGAAGTAAATGGGCATTCAACTAAAACTTAAAGGTGGCATATCCAAAATTGATGAAAGAATCATTTCTCCTCTTGACAAGAAACACTTAAGACTAAGGCCTTGGGACATTTTCTATATTAGTCTGAAAACTGATAGAGAAAAAGCCACATAAAAGATCTGCCTGGAGAGTTTGATTCATTTTGGGCATGAGCAGCGAGAAATTGCCAGTATCACCACTTATGATTGAAGTAGAATCTGATGGAATCCCCTAAGTGGCTGCTTACACTAGAGATTGGGAGGAATGGATAAGAGAATAACAAATATGAGATCTTCCCTGACGTGCTTTTTTTTGTGTGGCTGACTCCCAGGTTAGTTTGGAAAGCTTTGATTAGTGGATATAAAAATGTTATTTTCCTAAGTAGGAAGAACATCAGTTGTTCAACACTGAGAGAAAATCACATTTTCTGTGCTTATCACTGCTATATCAAAATCCAAGCTTATTGGAAGTGTTTCATTCCAGCTATTTATAAAAAATGGGGACAGAATATGTGGATCTTGCCAAAGTGTTGGTGAATTGCCATGGGTTCATTTTCAAAGAATCCATCAAACCACTAGGCATGGAGCAAAAATGCTGTCAGCTGCTATTGGAGTTGGAGAAATCTATTGAGGGGCAGAGTTTTTGAATGGCAGAAGTCATGCAGTACATAGTGTGACATAAAGAAAATCATCATTTGCATTCCCAGCAGCAGCCATGTGCACCTATTTCTGGGGCTCCTCAGACACAGCCCCTTAAAGAGCTCCCAAGCATCCTGATGCGATGAGTGAAGAAAAATCAGTCACTGTTGGTGGAAATTCACCACAGGAAAGATGTCCCACAGGAACCCTGCAGTGCACAGCCTCTTCTTACCTTCTTTCCCTCAAGGTTTATATTTTGTTTACACAGACTGGGGACCAAAGAGGATTTTTATGCCCCCCTACTTTTAACTGTGTGGAAATTAGATACCTAATTTCATGCTTTGTGGTCAAAGGAGACCAGCATCACTAGAGCATGGTTTATCCCATCTGTCTCTGACATATGTCTTTGGATGGGACAAATATCCCTTTGTAAGTGCTGTGTCTGCTCATTAATTATCGAGGGAGACTCCATGAGTAATTTAGGCTAGACATATCACTTTTACAAGGTACAGCTAGGTGAGATGGATGGAACTCTAGCTTCAGTGATCAAGACACAGTTCCATGTGCAAGCTTTCTATTAGTACCAAGATTCCTAGGAGCCCTTCTGTGCCAGCCAAGAGGGTACATAGTATGGGCATTCAACCACTTTGGGTGCCAATAGACAAGAATAGAAAAGACAGCTAATAAAAGTATTCTGAAAGATTATAAATTGCACTCCAGAGAGTCAGATAAAGCTGAGCAAAGAGAAACATTTTCCTAGAGGTACTAGAATGCTATTCAGTTTTCTAAAACTGCCAGATTACAATGAGACTTTAAGAGTCTTGCTTTATGTCACTTTGTACTTTATGGAATTACAGATTCACTATATTAGCATTGTTCTGAATAAATTCATGAACATTTTTGCCATTAGGACATTTCCATGTTTTTTTCCCCTGGAGACAAATGTATGTGTGGTCAAAAAGTTCATATTTTCCGATGAGGAAAGTGAAAATTAAACCCTGCCAATATTTCATGACATAATTTCATAAGGAAGCTTCTTAATATTTTTCTCTAACCTTGATTCAGAATGACATTTCTGTAATTCAGGAAATCTATTTGGACTCTAAAGAAGAGCATTTGGAATATTATTTCCGAATGTCTGATGATTTTTGTTACAAGTCCATTATTTGACAATTCTAAGCTGAAACTTAGGAATACGTGTTTAGTGAGAAATCTGTGTTTTTTGACTTCTCATCCCTACTCAGAATTCAGAAAGTAATTGTGAAGTGTCAGATGACTTCCTGCAAAGGGGAAGATCCAGTTTTAGAACAGAGTGTCTTAGTATATTACAGCAGGCTTTAGAATCATTCATTATGATGAAGGCCTCATTACACTGCATGCTACAATAGGAGAAGGCAGATAAATTATGTGTGAGACAATCCCTGGCTCCCCTATGATTTAGACATGGGATGCAGGGGAAAACCCATCTGCTCCAGGTCACATCAGAAATGTGGGGCATATCTGGAGCAACACTGTTTTTTCGGCCACAGTTTTAGGGTTGAGTGTAAATAACAGCAGAATTTGGACTTAAATACTATTATTATGCTTTAAGTTGCTTGTTGTGTCTGTTTGCACAACCAGAAGTGGTTACTTATAACTAAGTCCTGTTCCTTGGACCACTGTGAGGAGAAACATCTGAACTCATGATTAAATGCCAGATGCCAAACGAGGTAATTTCTAGATGATTTCCACACCTGATAACAAGTCTATAGAGATGCATGCTTTCAGAAAGCTCGGGTTCACTGCTGGGGGTTCCCTGCTTTACAGTTTCCTGCTGATAACTTAGATGCTGACTCAGGGTACCAGAGGGTTTTTTACCACTTCTGGTAGAGACATATACATGTATACGTGTATAAGTTTGCAAATGAATTATATAGTTAGGGCTATGGTTATATAGAGAGAGCTATATGCATACATATATATATATATTTAGCAAACATTTTTTCAAATTCTATAATACCCTAGGAAAGATCTCTGGCTAGATTTTTCCCATTAAAAAAAAGTGGTGCTTGGCAGTGCTGGGTGTGGGAAACCACATCTTAGCTTGAAATCCAAAATGCTGACCTGACACCATTAGGGCATAGCCTGTACTTGGTTTCTGGCTGCTTTCACATGCAGATTTTAACTCTATCTCTCCTGACATCACCCTGGAACATAACCTGACTTGTTTACTCAAGGCTAGGTTTCTCCTTCCTGACTCACATTGTTACAGCTGGGTAAAGCCCTTAACTTTAAACACATGCTGGAAACTCAAGCTCATGTCTAAAGTTCACCACATGCTTTTGCAGATCTTCAAATAGGCCACTGAGAAATGTCTTAGTCAGTGGTTCTTTTACATTTTTACATCCTTCTGGCTTTTAACAGACAGGATTGGGCAACTCACCAACAGTGAGATAAGCTTTACCTGGGAGTAGAATATCCCACTTAGGTGAAATTTCAAATGAATGGGGGATTTACATGACAAAGGTGTAAATTCATCATATGTAAATACACTGCAAGGAGATTTATCTCAGCTGCTAATATTGCAGTAGCAGCAGGATTTTTCTATGGGATTTCGAAGGTCCTTTGGGATCCTAAACATGCCTCAGAAGCCCACATTTTGGCTTCACTGTGGTCTGCAGCCAGACAAGTCAGTGAAAGCTTTCCAAGGTGTATTCATCCCATCTCAGCTGTACTTCTGGCTGCTCTGCAAGGCATTGCTGCAGGGCGTTCGCTGAGCCAACTGCTAAGGAGGGATTCAACATTTGCCTTCATCCTCGTGTCATATTCAAAGTGTTATTATGGTTCCCCTCACCTTTAGGAAGGTTAATACTCCTGCAAGAAGCTTAGATAATTAGAAAAAATAGATTCAAAAACTCTTCCCTGATGTATTTTGTGTTTTCAAACCACTGTCCAAATTAATCCATACAATTTTCCTTTCAAGTGCAAATATGCTATTAGCAACCCCACATGACTTTAACATCTGAACTGTTGCATAAATGCATTAGCAAAAATTTTTAAACTACGTTTTCCTCCTCTCTTCCCCTTCCCTCCCCTCTGAATTTTTGTTGGGCAAAACATGCAGACTTTCAAAGTCCCATTAGAGAGGAGTCATGCAGCTAGTCTTGTAATTACATTCAGATGAAAAAAAAGATGGGTGAGAGACAAAACTGTATTTTAAAAGCAAAACTCAAAATTGTTTAGTCGTTTAAAATATTTATATTTTAATTATTATTTTTGGTTCAATCTGAAAAAGAAGACCTCAAGCAACCAAAGGTCAATATAACCTATAGGACTATGGCTCTCCCTAAAAAGCTGGTGTACTAGAAAATGTCAGGGAGATTCTTCCATCATGGATAACAAAATAATGAACAGGGAGACTGAGTGACACAGAGATCACACTAAATTTCTTTGTCAGGGCTCAAAGTTCATCACAGCTCCAAGAATAAGTCCAGTTTTAACCACAAATCCATACACCTTCCCTTGTGAAAATCCCTCTCTTAATGCTGTGTAATGCATCTCTTCCATTTAGAATATTTGAATTCGATATTCTCTTTCGATCTGAGCTTGCAGCTGTTCATGGAAATGTATTTGAATTCAAGATGAAAATGAACAATCCACTTTATGTTAATAATGAAACTCTGTTTCTGTTGCACTGTTTAATTTAATATTGAAGTTAAAGCGTTTCCTGTAGTCTTTCACATTCACACCCACACTCAATGCAGCTCTCAGCTGCCTCATGCAGGTTTGTGGGGATCAAAAAAAGAGCTCCTCAGGCAGCGAGGGGCTTTGTAAACTCTTAGACAAAGAAAGCCATTGGGCTTGTGGGATAAGCTCAGGGCCTAAAGAATGCCTGAAGGGACTGCAGAGGATCTACTTTCAGGAAACTCTTCCTGGGCTGTCTGGAAGCCCAGGCAGATCTTTCCACCCCAGCAAGAGCAGATTACATGTTTTCAAAATGGTTAAATCTGGAATCTACAGTAAATGCTGTGACTTTACATTACATCAGCTGTGGATATGAGCAACTCTAGCAATATTTATTTTTTATGTTATCTAAAAGTTCTTTGTTTCTGGACTGCGGAACAAATGGTCATTGGGCATATGGTGTTATATATACAGAATCACAGTAATCTAGGCAGTGTCATCTAGTTTGTATAGAATGGAAAAATCAGCCAATATTATTGGCTTCAATGTCTAAAGGAAGATTTTAAAAATAGGCAGTCCTTGTAAAACTTTAGCACCCCCAAATTCATTGTATTTTGGCACCACTAAACAGCATCCTGGCCGCTGCCTTCCCTGAGTGCAGAACTCTGCTGTCACACAAACAAGGGGCCTGTTTGCTGCAGGAATGGAACTGGCAGATGTGGCTGTGCCATTCCAGCATCCCTTGATCCAGGTTAGGCTGTCTTGGGCTAACTGGTTAATACTGCTTTATGACAGTGAAAGCAGCACAGTTGCACAGAGCTGTGATGTCTCTTTTTTCAAAGTTCCTTTTCATGTTTATAGGAATCAAGGCAACATTAGGAGTGACTCAGCCACTCGGCAACAATCACATCTCATTCTGGTTTTGATTTTACAACACACCAAACTAATTTCTTCTGACAGAACTTATGCAGGATCTTTTCTTGGAATAACCTCTAATTCACCACAGATGGAAGCTGCTATGTTTGCTGCAGAGGAAGGCTACTCATTACTTGCTAAATATATTTTCTCCTATGTGATGCTTGCAGAAGGCAGATGTGTTGCGTGCCAGTCCTACGCATGCACGTGTTTGCTTGCAAATACAGCAGTGCACACGGGAGGCCTGCAATAAGCATGTGTGCACTTGTCTTTTTTAATGAAGTTTTATCTTTGCTTGTGTCTATAAAATTGGTTACTCGTGTAAAGTACCTGGGGTAAGGATGGCTGAAGGATCTGGCAGGTCCCAAAAATCATTTATGTTTGTGGAGTTACAATAAAACTGTTCAGACTACAGATTTAGTTTTGTGAAATGTACACAAGATTTTTTTTAAAGTATACCAAAGATAAAACACAGGGTTAATTAGAACCAGATGTTGCTTAGGCTGGCACACTGGTGTTCTCTGATCAGTGCTCCAATTAGCTTCAGATATTTTGTACAACAGCTACTCAAAAGATGTTGCATTGCCTTCCATGTCCAAAGGGGCGTAGTAACAATAAATATTCTCTTCAAGATGCTATTATTTTCCTCACAGATAGGAAGACTTGACTGGACATCGACTGCAGGAGCGTATCTAATTCCTTGTTCACATATGCAAAAATTTTAGTTCTTACAGGGACAGACACATTTGATTTAGCAAATCACTCTTTTCTCTCATAAAAACCAAACAGATTATGATACACAGGAATTCAATCTTGTGAGTATTTCCATTTTCTGAGGATTAACCTATCATCAAAAATCAAAAATGGTGTAAAAATGGTCTTCCACCAAAAAAAATCCTCTAAAAATTAAGATGTCATGACAGTTACTTTGACTCCTATGAAAATAAAAGGATACATTTTTTATTAAGCTGATGAAATCCACCTATTGGACACTGACATGTCCTAGGTGAGTTCAGATGGGCTTCTGATCCTATGCCCAGTCAACACCCACCACAGGCTGACACCTACAATGGTGAAAAGACCCCCTAATGTCAAAATGAATTTCTTTTAATTGAAATTATTTCTTTGTAAAATGAGTTTGTTTTCAGCAAGACATAGCAACCATAAAAATAGCTCCAGACTGGCCTCTTGGCCACCTGTAGCTTTACTAGTAAACTCAGGAGCAGGGATTTAGTAAGTGGAAGGCCTGGGTAGAGAGGTGGGGCTTGCAGTTCTTTTAAAAGTAGCCAAGCACATACTTAATTGCATTTCTGCAGGGAATACGTTCCAGAAATGTGGGCTTGCTACCAGGAAAAGTCTGTCAGCAACAAAACTGGCGTATGGTTAATGCACTGGACTGTGACTCAGGATATCTGGGTGCTAGTCACAGCTCAGCCACAGGCTTCCTCTTGACTTGGAGCCAATTATTTAATCTTATTTTCCCACAGGTAAATCAAGCAATAACTCTCTATCAGGGAGGTTGTGAAGAGAAAAATTCATTAGTGTGTGCAAGGTATTCAGTGTCTACTTCGCAGATAAGCATTTGGGAGAGGATCGTACATCTAGCAAAAGGAAGAACTCTACTGGGGTCTCAAAGAGTTTCCACAATATTAGATTATATGCAAATCATGGTAAGTGAACCAGAAAAGCCAATAAATAAATAATGCTTCATTTAATCTCATGCTAGTTGGAAGACCAGGCTTCTCTAAATCATGTTGCTACTGTTTAGCCAGCTGCTGGATTACTATGCTTTGGGTTTTTTGCTTGTTTGTTGAAAGAGGGCAAAGAAGTTGTCAGGTTTTCAACCTCAAAAAAAAAAAAATTCAAAAGATGCTTTCTAATGTGGAAATTGCATTCAGAAGTGAATAATATTTTTTAAATATAGTTTTCATATATAAGAAAGTGAAGCAAAGAAAAGTTCCTGGTACATACCAGGAAATGATGGGTAGAAATCATGGTACCCAACATTATCATGGCCACATACATCTCTTTATAAAGTGGTGTTGGGGAACAAAAATAGCTTATTAGAGTGAACTTTTAGCAGCTTACTTTGTGTCCTGGATGCCAAAAACCAGCTAGTTGCCCATGCTAGCCTGCTGTGCTGGGCTCTATCAAACCAAGCCCCTGCTCTGCATGCACATAGAGCCCGCTCTGGGTAAATGGAGACAGAGCCACAGCTTGGGGAAGATTAAGATCCCCACCGGCTCCCACCCAGACTGTAGTGCACATTTCTTACACAGATAGATGTGCAGCACTTCTGTGAGACAAATTCACTCTGATATGAGTATCCAGTGCCATACAGGAAGATAAATCACAACAGCACAGGCTCTGTTTTATCCCTTCTGAAGGTCTCCACCAGAGATTTGCTCAGGTTGTAACTCCATCAATAGAGACATATTGATGGACACTTCCTTAGTCAAGAAAGACTGTAACACACTGGCTGACAGCAGAGGAGGCGAGCTGGTGACTATCAATACTTATCTTTCACATCATGCATCATTTTGATAGGTATATCCTCAGATGTTGTCTTACTGCTGTGTCCTCCCCAGCCTGCTGGCAGAAGAGGCAGGGAAAAAGGGAGGGGTAGCAATAAGCCTGTAAGGAGAGTGTTGACTGAGGACAGAGACCTAAAGCATCAGCTCCTGGGCAGGCAGCAGATGCCAATGGAAAAGTAAAAGACAATGAAGTTCAAGCACCCAGGTGAAGAGGGGATTCAAACCATAAACATTGGGCTGGTTTCCAACTCTAAGGCCAAAATCTTAAAAGTCAAACAAAACCAAAACAAATCTACTTTTGTTCTTTTCTGGTTTCGTAGTGTCAGAAACTGTGTGGCTTTCCTCCTGTAAAGGCCATACTCAGATCTTCTTTTTTTTACATTGATAGATCAGGAGAGCCAAATGCTACAGAGCTGGACAGCTCAAGGAGAAAAATTATCTGGGCTCTGCATATTCAGAGGAGGGTGTGAAATTATTGGTGTATATTTCATTCTTAGCAACAGGAAAAAAGCTTTCCTACAGCTACATTACACTCTAATGACTTTAGGAGGCCTGAGTCTGTTTCAGTTTTAGCACTCTTCATTCAAAGTCTATGTTTTTTTACTGCATGCTCCTTAAACCAAATCTACCATTCTTTTGAAACAGCAGTGAACATATGTTTCATGCTGCACACCTTCCTGTACTGGTTTTCTTCTTTTTCCAAGGCCTGACCACCCTCCAAATTGCATGTCCCAATTCCTCAAAAGAAAAGTAAGAACATTTTGATTTTGTTGCTACAACTTGAATAGGAGTACTCTAACAAAGTTTGCCAGGATCTTAGCATAGGAGAAACACAGCCAGGAAAAGTTTGATGGAGTTGCTTGCCCTAATATCTCTTTTGTTTCTATGCAGAGAAACAGAAAATATCAGCTAATGTTGTTTTTATTACTCTTATTTTCTTTGTTATCTGTCTGTATGGCCACAGTGTGTGGGACACCCAGCAGGATTCCACTAGACGTTATTTTTTAGTAAAAGCTTGGAATACAAAACAGTGACTCAAAGGTCAAGTTCATGACTACTCAGGTATCTATGGAGTAATTTTGTGTCTAAGAAAGGGTGTGGGAAGGACTTCTAGGTTTTTAATTGAGAGCCTCCCAAATAAGCAAGGAATATCAGGAGATCCAGTACAGCATATCAGAGAAGTTGACATGACAGCAGTGATGAAAGATAAAGAGGTTCTAGGAAGCACAGAACCTTGAAAATTAAGATAGTTGCTGCAGTGTGGTAGAAAATCAGGAGATAGTGGAGAAAGAAAAGACAGGGAAGACATAGGTAATACATGACTAGCAACACCAGTAGCCTGAAGAAATATGGTTCAGCCAGAAAATGTACAGAACAGGACAGAAAGAGGAGAGAAACTCTCTCCCTTACAGTATCTTTATTTTGAATGAGAGCATTAAACTACCTACTGTGGCATGCTAATTAATTTTTACATTGTTGTTTCATTCTACATTACTGTGCTATTATTCAGGCCTGTATATAAAGTCTGTGAAGAAGTATGACTGATGGTCTGTTTGAACTTTCAAACACTGTGTTTGGTTTTGATTGTTCCTTGCCAGATGGTTAAGCATATGTTTAGCAGTTTTACAGGGGGAGGAAAAAAAAAACCAACAAAAACCCAACACATGTAGTATACATTTAAGAGTTTAAAAGGTAGTGGCAACATTTATTAGCTTCTAATGCAAAGCTAATGTTAAAAATAGTTATCGTGACAGGATACATTTTAAGGCTGAACAGACCTGTGCTTAGTTTCCTGTATCTCTAGAGATACAGGATCCAAGGACTTGGGAAAAATTGACTTGCTTAACTTCAACAATCTAAAATCTAGCTGAGTAGCCTGAAGTAGTTGCATGAGATAACTTTCTTTCTCCAGTGATGACAGAGGTATCTCTGGGGAATTTATTTGCCTGCCCTCTCTGAAACACCTACCTTCAAATGAGAAATACCACCCTGGAGAGGTGTCTGCTTCTCTTCTTTGATTACTGACAGAGACTAAGCCCCTAAATTGGATTGGACACCTACCTTTTAGAGAATAAATTCATGTGTAACCTAAGCAATCCCATCTCATTTTATAACACTGCCCAGGATAATTGCCAGATATTGCACAATTGCAGCAGAGAACAGAGAAGGATTCCCCTGTTAGGAGTGAGACACTGGAGTGGTCCCTGTTTCTTGTGTTCCTCTTCTTGAGATGCATTTCTTCTGCTTTTTCAATGTTTTACATTCATTTCCAACTAGAAACCATGGCCTAGATTAATCCTACCTCCTTACAGATAGTTAAATAAGTTATCTAAATGAGGAGCCTGGTTGGCCTTGCATCCTGTGTAGATACTCAAGAGAAAGAGGCCGTGGAAAAGGCAGAGGGTCCTGAGTAGAGGGCAGCTGCAAGGTGCCAGCCTGGCTTTACAGCCTGTGGAGGGATCCCACACTGAGGAGTCCCCAGCTTGAGCCCTGCATGCAACTGCTAGATGCTAAATAGGAAAATATTGTGTTGTGACAGCTGCTCATAACAACTTGAATTCATCATTTTTTAAAGGTCTACTCTAATGGAAGGAAGCAATGAAGGAAGGCTTTTAATCCTTGAAAGACATAGTCTTTCCCTCTATACTCTGTCATAAATAGTGGATTAATTATTTCCCAAAGGGAGAGATAGTGTTTCATGCTTTACTATGAAAACTCAAGGTAATCATCCTGATTTTGCCCTACAGTGTCTAATAGGGACATCTGAAAGTGTAAACTGATGAAAGAAGGAAAAAATCAATAACAGCACAGAACACAACATTTTTTTTGCAGATGCTTGTATTCAAAATGTACAAGGCATGGCAGCTAGGTTACTATTGGCTTTTTCATTCCTAAGAGAGTTCAAAAAGGGGTGAGGATCCTCAAAGGTGAGGAGATTTGTTTGATAGATATGTGAGTGAGCTTGATCTTCCAGTGGAATCATCAGGAATCAAAGTGCACTTTAAAGCAGGCTGTTGCAAAGGAAATAGGTGCCTGGTCTTTGCTAACCCAAATGAAACCTTTCCCTTTTGGTGCAGAGATAAAAGTCAGAGTTTCATTCCAACACTCAGCTATCAGGAATGTGCCTTTCAGGACTGATAAGTGATGGTTCCTACACACAACATACTGCAGGATAGTGCAGCTCACACTCCTTCGACTCCTGTGGCTTTGAATCAATAATGAAGCACTCGCAAATTGTTCCACAAAACTGCATCAGGGTGAAATTTATGGAGAAACATGGACAGTGTTCAAAAAACTGGTTTGCAAAGCAGCAGATACAACAAATATAGTCTATTTTAGGAGAGAAAGAAAGGCGTGAGGGAGGAAAGAGGAAGAAAAAGGCTTTCAAAACATATCAAATGAAGCTTGTTTGACAATAATCGCTGCAGGTGGGGAAGCTGACTTTAAGTGTGAAAATATTTAACATTTTATTGCACACAAATGCTTTCATAAAGCAGTCGTTTGTGCTTGTGTGAGTGCGCACGCGCGTGCACACGCAGCACACAGAAATCTATTGAGTTCCACCAGACCAGACGTCTGCATTCTGGAGGGCTCATTGCAGCCAATAAATTTGACTAAAACTTTTTTTTTTTATTTTATGAATTCTGCTATAAAAGCTAATCCTCCTTTCTAGACTTAGCATAATTACAAGACACTGTTCTGAGTGCCAAAAACGTCAACTGAAGGTTGCAAACATGGGCACATTTAAGCAGAACCATATGTTAGAATGTAAGGCAAGACCTGAAGTAAGTGAATCAGTTTACCTTTTTCTGAAGAGTCAATTTATAATGCAACTTTAGGTCTAAGAAATAATAATACAGTCAGTGATAAATTACTTTGCTCAATCATTTATTAATAAACTTTATTGGAAAGAAAGATTTTATCGGGACTCAGAATTTGCTAAGTTACAAAATCACAGATGTTCAGGGTTCTGGAGCCAGAAACCTACTATTAATGAACTCTCATTAATACCTAATCAACTTGTGATATTTTGATCCTGTGAGAGAATTGATGGCCAATAAAAATAAACTCACGATGTCTTCCCATCTAGGAAAAAGAAGTTACAAGCCTTGGAATGCACACAGTAACCATGATGCAGTAACTAAGGTTAAGCAGCTGGAGGCTAAATGTTAAATTATTTTTTGGTACAGGATGGATTTATTCTGTCACCTAGGCAATTTCAGAGTCTTACTTTGGAGGATTTATATAAGCGTTCAGACTTAGCAGATATATTCACGTGCCATACATTAACTACGCAAGACTGCTTTCCAGGCTCTTCTGGATTAGGGTCTTACAAACAGACCTCTCTGGAAATGAAATCCTTAAAAAAAAAAGCCCTGCTCCTCTCTGATTGTTACTCTACTGCACTTAAAGTTTGGAATCTACTTAAACACATATGGCATTTAAAATTATATCATATGCATTTCTGTGTAAGAATGTGCTGGGGTTTTAATCCCTCAGTAATGACAAAAATGGAAGTGCAAGTGGGTTTTAGACTTGAACAAGGAACACAAAATTTCTTGTAGTACATCAAGGCAATGATCCATCCGGTCCACTGCCCTTTCTCAAAGGTGGCCAGACACAGGTTCATCGGGTAAAATCATACCAATAGGTAGAATCAACAATTACAAAAAAACCACAATGAACAAATGTACTTTTTAATCAAATAAATTTATGTCCTTAGCTTATTGTGAAATTCTAAGCCATATATTGCAAACATGCAGAATTTCACCAAATTTATAATTATGAAATATGATTTTAACCTCCCCCCCTTTTTCTTTCGTAAACCTGAGACATATAGAGAAAGGCCTTACAGAAACAGATCCATGAGATGCTTGTTTGAAATACAAGAAAAGCAAAATGCTTAATTCTCTTCCATGTGAGCTAGCCGTCAGATTCCATAAGCATCCTCATTTTGAGGTAAATAGAAGTATTGACACTACTGCATATAGAAGTATTGGGGCTACTGCACATTATTTTCTTATAACACATCATTAATTCAATGACTGGGTTCCTTTCTTTTCCTTCCTTCCTTCCTTCCTTCCTTCCT
>VZTZ01030475.1:1246628-1319314 GCA_013400955.1 Drymodes brunneopygia | reverse complement strand
GTCCCTCCCTCCCTCCTCCCTGTGGTGAACATCATTGCTGATGTGATGGGCTGTAAGCACTTTTTCTTTCTCACACAGTTTCCACCTATGTGTTCGTGACAACAGCTGACTGTCCCCCAAACACTTACAAGAAACTGGGTGTTGTGAACATCAGAATTTCTTGCTCTGAGATATCTCAGGGAAATGAGTTCAATATCAGCTCTGCCTGAGCTTCCACATAGACAGTTGAACAGCTGAAATGATCATGTGTTCTGTGTACAGGGTTATAAAAGTGGGAGATTAATATTTTCTTCATTCTGGTAAAGGGAGGTGGCAAAGGCTACCTTTGAAATTGAATTAGGAAATGATGTCGTGGCTACTAGTCTATGAAAATTAAGATAAATTTCATGAATTTTATGATAATCTATATCAATATCAGGTGTTCATGGATAGGGTCAGGGCATTTTATCAAGATGTTGGCCTTGATTAAATGTTGACCTTATTAAATCAAAAACTCATTTTCCAGGTGCCTCTGATAACTGAATGGAAAACTTGAGTAGATATATGGAACTTTGTGACCTGTAAGAGTTTGAGAAACAAACAACAAGAGATGAATCTTACCATTTTTACTAACTTAGACATAATTCAGATCTTTCTGAAGATGGTCTAGAATCCAATGATTGAATTAAATTGCTTGAAAAAAAGACGTGACAGATTGCATAAAGCTCTGTATATGTGTACTACCATGTCATTCCTAAGGTGTTATTTCATCCCTGAAATAAAAGCCCAATGCAGTAAACTATATAAATGCCACCACAGCAGAGGAGAAACCAACTCCTTTAACTTTATTCTAGCTTTGTGTCATCAGTCCATTGCCCACCACTACAGGGGGACTGGCTGTCACTGCACAGGTGTGGTGTCAGAAATCTCTCTGAGTTCTGTATATCTGTACCAGTATAGAAATCTAGAGTACTCCCAGTTAACAGGGAGTGGAAATCTGCCTGGAAAGATGACAGTTCTTTGCCGTAGCTTAGAGAAGCCTCAGCTGGGTGAAGCAGAGGCTGAGCACAGATTGCAGCCACAGTCCCTCACGGTGTTTCCCCCATACATATGAGGGGAATTCACCCTGCTGCCCTCCTGGGTGGCCTCAGGATGGAAATGCACCTACCATTAATGGACATAATGAAAGGGGTAATAAGAAACTGCATCATGTCTTTACAAGTAAAGCATACTGGACTAGCACATATTTACTATAGAAAACAAGCAGGTGTGTCAACAGCAATGGCCCAGGAAATAACGTGCAAGATAACAACATGAGGCACCTCTAACAGCTCCTTTTTGCATCAAATGGACAAAGTGAACAGGATGATTATTCAGCTAAACTATTGCCTCTTGCAGTTGAACCTCTGTTTTCAGGCGAGATCCTGGTGTATTTGTCAGTCTAACTGGTAGAGCTTCAAATCTATTTCTCAGTACCCTCTGGAGTGTCTCCAACGAATATGAACCATTCTGATGTTTCACAACAGTGCAGCAGCTTGTCATTGCTTTTGTTTCTGAACAGTGTGAGAGAAGTGCCAAATGATGCTATTGTAAAATATGAGTGCTTCAGCATGTTGGGGAACGCGAAGTGGCTGTCGATGTGACATTGATTAATGACTGCGAAGTGTTAAAATGAGATATTGAACAACCAGTCTTGGATTTTGCATCAATCCAAGCAAAAAATTGTGCCTTTAAGGGTAGTCCCAAATTCCAGCCAGCTCCAAAAAGATGGAATCATGTTTAGTTGATTGTCTGGTACTTTGCTAACTAACCTGGTAATTATTAAACAAAAAGAAATTAACAAACTAGAGAAAAGAAAGCCAAAAGGGCCTATTAGTATGGAGATGGAAAGAGAAGGCACCACTCATGTGACACACTTGGGACTTTGTGTTTAAGTGAGCTGGATATTTTTTTCTATCTGCGGTCTAATTTTCCAAATTAGTGCTCTAAAATTTTATTCACCCACTATACGAACAAAATGCAATGACACAATATCTAATGTTTTCATGGCTCTGGGAATATACCACAGATCATTATATTTGTCAAAACATAAACTAGAGATAAATGAACCCAATGGCACTTTTAAAGCTCAAGACTAGAAATGGAAACAGACAACAAGGAATGGAAAAGCAGAATATTTTATCTGATGCATATAAGATTTTTAAATATACACAAAATAGCAAGATGCACTTCCAAAGCAGTCTGAAATTTACATACTTTAAAGATATTGAAAAACAAGTTTCTTTCCATTCCAAATAAATTAAAAGAAAAGCACAAAACCCAACTGTTGAAAATGCTGATTCAGTGTAGAAACAGTTCATTTCAGTAAAATATTGTTTCAATACTGTTTCTTAGTTTTGTTTTGAGTATTTGAATATCATGCACTTTGTAGTCTATGTGATATCCTGAAGCATTTACAACAAGTATCATACTTTAAAACTCTCAACACACTAATCAATATTTTCAAATAGTTGCACATTATTATATTTTTGCATTTTGGTATCATTATAATAAAATGAGAATTTTTGCTTTGTTCCATTGACTGTTATATTAACATAGAAGCCTCCTCATTATATGGTCAATATGCAATTTCCATGCACAGCAACACTGACAAAAGGCTGCTGTCACAACTGTTACTGTTAGCCAGACCAATGTCCCATTGTGCTAGGTACTGGACACACAGGCACAACTCATTCCCAAAATGTGTAAACTAGGAAAGTAGGAAAATATGAAAAAGCAAATGCCACTGTCCCCTTTCCTTATGTGTAAGCTAAAATCAATGTATTATTAAATTGTTTTACTGAGAACCCTTAGTAGTTATGTCTCAATTGCCAACCTGTTAAGACTTTTTCTTCTACAGAGGAAGTATACAAGCGTAAGATCTATTAAAGTATCATGATTTGATGTGGTTTTAGGTTTGTGTGCAGAATGCACAAGGCTTACACAGAATCATCTGTCTCTGCACAGAAGTAGTTTATTAGATGCCCAGTTGAAGCTAGAGCCATTTATTTATGCTCTTAAAAAATGTTAATATAATTAATCTGGCTGTAGTCTGACAGTTCAGTGAAACCTGGAATTCAATAATTACCATTATCACCAAGGATTTGGCATAATAGTAGTTGCCAATTTAGTTTTCATTTCTGATTCAGTTTTTCCTTTGATCTTTCTAACTTAAAAGATAAAATGCACAGGTCTGAGAATTTTAGGAGAGTTTTTTTATAGACAAATAAGCACATCTCAGTTCAAGAAAAGCGATTTGGTTAGCAAATGTGTTTGTGGCAGCAATAAATAAGTGTACAAGGCAAACAACTTCTTCTAATGATTAGTGAAATATAAACTCCTACTTACTGTGCAAGGTAAGCATATTAATTTTCTTCCTCAACTTGCTTAGTTGTTGAACATGTTATTCAGAACAGTAAAAAGTTTTAGAAAAAATGTTTATAACATTAAAAGCTTCATAACCCCCAGAGCCTATCACTGGATTCAATAAAACTGCGAAGTTAATTTGGATAATGTGAATAATAAAAAGATGACTAATTTGAAAATCTCTGCTGAGATGAGAAACAACATAAATTATTTGGTATGGGTTAATTTAGGAAAAAATACTCCCCACAAACGTTTGGATAGCAAAACATGAATTAAACCATCACATTTCTGAAAGACATTCACTGAATACAGAGAAAAAGTAGTAATGGTGTCATAGATTAACTAAGACAACTCTTTTGCAGAATAGTTACTCAGCTATGAGCGGAGAAGAAACTGGATCATATATGTACCACAAAACTAGTTGTTATGTTGGACCTCAGCACCACAGGTTAAATTAAAGGTGAAAAAGAATGCTAGGAAAGAAGTGCTTTGTATTTCCCAAGATAAGAAAACAAATAATTTCTTTCTTGCCTTCTGAACTTAAAACTCTGGCAAGGATGGTCAGTCAGCTGATGGTGAGAAGCTCTTGCAATAGAATCATAGAATCACAGAATATTCTGGGAAGGAATCCACAAGGATCATTAAAGTCCAACTCCTGACTGCGCACAGGACAGCCCCAAAAATCCCACCATGGGCCTGAAAGCATTGGGCAAATGGACAAATAAACCCAAAGCATTCTGGCAATCACCAAGGTCATTCCTGTTCCGTTGTCAGTTTTGGCCTGAGCTACTCAAGCTACTCAAGGCTTGGTGATCATTCTGAATATCTTGTCTGGACAGCAAACCCTGTCCCTTCTCATTTATTTTTGTGGGGAAAGCCTGAGAGACACAGAAAGATCTGGTGAAATCTATGCTGTTTCAAAGGATAGAGACAGAAAAAAATGGCTGATGTAGGAGAAGCAACAAACAGGTGAAGCTGAAAAAATGAGGCCCAGAAATAAACCTGGGGGGGATTTCAGAGAAGAAATATTGGAATATGAAGGAAAACAGATGAAGATTTTAGAGGGTTAAAATGATACATTTCCTTCTCCTTGATTTCTGTAAGTTCCACCATATACAAGGTGGGATGATATGACTCTAAGGATTTATGCTGTACAGTCTACTGCTTTCAATGAGTACTGCTTTGTTAAGAAAATATGTTGACCCTGGAACAACACAGAGAAATGGCAATAAGTCATTTTAAAAACCTCTGTGCTGAGAACCAGTTGAACTGAACGGATTACCTTGGACTTGAGTTTAAAAGTGCTCATAAAAAATCCCACAGCTATCAATAAAAAAATAGCTTAAATTTTGCTTTCTATGGGCAAAATGCTAGAGAGCTGTGCTGCAAATGAAAGAAGATGATGTTCACACATGTGCTGTGTCTGCACACTGTGTTTTCATAGTGGCACCTGAAGCAGATGAGGGTTTAGATCCAGTGCAGAGAGTCTCTGTTGTAGCCAGTTACAGAAACATTGGCAGCAGGGGCCACAGGAGATATCTCGCTCTGCTGTCAGAGCCTTCACTCTCATTAGTAATGAACTGACTGCCTAAAAATGTATTTGGTTTCGCTGAGTTTGAAAGACCACAAAACACTACAAAGTCCTAAAAAAAAAACCCATAAATTTGAATCCATCTGAAATGTAATTTACTTTTTCTACCAATTTACTGTTAAAGTCACAAACTGAAAATTGATGGATTGACAGATTTGTTCCCACAATTCATTTCTGCTCCATGGCTTCAGAAGAATTAGTATTTCTTAGCCAACCAAGCAACCTGCAATAATTGTTTCTGTTTCAGATCTGGTTTAGTTTTTATTTTTCTTGAAAAGCTACATTTGCAGTAAAGTCATTTCTACTCAACAGGTAATTCTTGGCAAACAGGATCTTTGTTTCTTTGTTATTGTTATTTTCTTTATTTAAAATCTGATTTTGAATTCCAAATTTTGATTTCCTTTTTAACCAGGAGCTTCAGTTTTGAATTTAAACTTAGTTTTAGTTTGTAGATGCTCCTGTTCACATCATATGTTGTAAATACATGGAAAAATCATCTTCTGATTTATTTCCATTAAAAAAGTAGATACCTGTTAAAAGGCAAAATGGCTTAGAAGGATCATGTTGTTGCATCATCTGAAATGGGTTTGAATTGCCTCCTCCATCCACACTCTCATGGTACAGATCACTCGTGTAAAAGCACCTCCCTTTTGTCAGTGGTCACCACCTTGGTGGGGCAACCTCTGCCCCTCAGCTGATGTAGAGAGAGAGCCCGTGTGTGCTGCTGCCCTTGGTGGCTGCAGTGTCAGCCTCACACTGAGGAGCTGATTGCACTGATTGATCTTTCAATCACAGAATCATTTATCTTTTAAAAGAGCTCTAAGATCACTGAGTCCAACCATTAACTGAACACTGCCAAGCCCACCAAGGCCACATCATGTCCCCAAGTGCCACATCTACACCTCTTTTAAATACTTCCAGGGATGGTGACTCAACCACTGGCCTGGTGAAGTGCCAATTTGGCAGGTACTTCAGCAGAGGGAGATTTCTAACCTGTTTTATATTGCCTAGGAATAAAAGATCAAAAATAATTATCAAAACAGGAGAGAAGTGTTTGCTGCACATCTGCTCCTCTGCCAGGTTTGTACATCCTCTGCCACATTTGTACATCTGCTCCTCTGCCAGGTAAGACCTATGTTTTCTCAAAGACAAGGAACAAATGTTTTCTGTCTCCACATGGCCTTCAAAACTTGAAAATTTTCATTTGATATGTGCAAGTTTCACAACAATTCTCAAAGTGAAACTGTGACAAATGAAACTGGTATTTAGAATAGTTTCAACTACTAAAAGTTCCTCCCCACGAATTCTCCAGTTGTCTCTGTGTTGGTGTTTACGTCAGCATCTGATTGTGCCAGAAAAGGTTTTAGGATTTTCTTGATGCATAGAAAAGCTTCCTTTCCCTAGTTTATAAAACCATAACCTTCTTTTTCTTCCATTATTTTTTTTTTTTGGTGAAATGCACACACAAAAACCCTACCAAATGTAGAGAAACAGTAAACATTTCTTATGTTTATCTATGTTTAAAAACATTTATGCATGTTTTATGATTCAAAAATGTTAGAGGCATTGGAGAAGCCCTCATAACTTTAGCAGGCCTTGGCTCAGTGCCATGGCTTGCTTGTGTAAGCACAAGTTCATGCTGCTTGTCCCCATTTTGACCTCGGATAGGAAAGAGACTATTTGTGGGGTGCTGTAGACACTATGGGCATTGCAGCTGAAGTGTGAGCTGTCTGAACCATGTTCACAAACAGATGATTCTTAGACAAGGACAAATACCTGAGAAGAAAGGACTATCAGAGCCAGAGCTAGAATAAATGTAATTTTAATGAAAAAAAGGGGGAAGGGAGGTACCAAGGGCAGTAGCAGCAGTCAGGGAGATGAAAAAGATGCAAATTTCTTGCTGGAGTGGAGGAGGTTTCTGTTTGGTGCAGTGGTTCAACACTCAGACTGAATGAGATCAACAGGGAGAGAGGAGCCCTGCTCAGCTGGCTGGGAGAGGAGAGGACTCTTACAAATCCCTTCCTGCAGCAGCACACCACAGAGAAGACAGGACTGACCTTTCGACAAATAGAATGCCCTGCTTGGTTTTACCCAGAAAAACTCTCCAAAACCAGAGCTTTTGATTCTATAGTACCAGTTTAGGAATATCAGAAAAATGGGAAAAGAGAAATAAGGACTGTGTTATTTCGGGTACGTTCTGTGGAGTTTATAATACATTATTATTTATGATTTTTCAACACCCAAATACATGCTGATTGTTTCCTGCACAAATAAAGAAAATACAATTTTGAAAACAGCCTCTCTCTTGTGCTTCCTTGGCTACTCAGGAATTAAATATTAACTCCCTCAAATAATGCTCCCCTAAGCCATTCTATTACAATTTAGTTACACCCCAAGTATGGCTTTACATTTCCCTTGTTATGTGAAATTCTCACTCTGCAGATTCTATAAGCTATATTTGGCAAAATAATTACTGTTGCCTTAAGCACTTTTTTCCCTACAGAATATTTCTTCCTCATTTATATTATTACATTCCAAGAGAGTTTTCAGGAGCCATAGTGAGTTTCCTTGTATTGCCTCCAAAAAAAGTCTCACTCAGGCTATAGCTTCTGGACTATAATAGTGACAAGCCACAGATGTTTCAGAATTGTGTTCAGGCAACATATAAGCATAATTATTATTATTATTGTTGTTATTGAGCCTCTTGGCTACAGTCACGGACAAGGTTCTATTGTGTTAGACTCTGTTATCACATGTAATAAAAAAGACAAGCATCCAATCCCAGACTAATTAATTTAGGGACTAGTCCTAGCAGGTGCTGAGCAGCCACACTAGCTAGATGGAGCATCAAGAATGACTTTACACAGCAACAGCAAAGACATGCCACCTACAGCAGTTTGGAGCTACCCAGTGCTCTCCTGTGCTAATGGTATCTATCATGTGTTTGCACTACTAACAAGTGGTTTAACAAAGAGTTCCTTTTTGAGGCTGTTCTTTGGTGTTTTATTTACTGGGGGTGACCATATCCTTGTGGGTCTGTCCAGGGCAAATATTCTGAGAGCATGCAGAGCCCTTCAAGAGGACATGAAATCAGGCTGGGATGGGGGTTGCAAGCCCCAGGTGGTGTATTTACATTCTACGCTTTCATCTCTCTCTGGGAAGATATGTGTGTCCCCTTGGACACTTTCCTAAATTTGCATTTAACTTATTACATGAACAGTTGATGCACTTTTTCTTTGGCACTGGAATATCAAAATGATAAATGGTTTACAGGCAACTCTTTTATCTGTAAAACAGACCCACATGGCTAACCAGTGTTTCCTGCTTCAGGGAAAATTAAAGAATGCTCTTCCTTGGTGTCATATCTATGCTTTCCAACAAAGAAGGTCTCAGATTCACTTTTTGGCCCTAGATCAGCAATGTACTTGAAAATGTGCTTAACTTTAAGCACTTCCTCAAGTTCCATTGAAGTATACTGTCAGCACTCAACAAATAATAAATCATAACAACAATTGAAACTAATCCACTTTCCTTTCAGAAAGCTACATGAAAATGCCATAGAGCAAATATTATATGCAAAATATATTTCTTTGTGAAGTCACTCAATGGTACTTCAGCAAGGGCTTAAATGATTTGCTGAAACAGGCTTTCAAATGAGTTTATATAATACAACAAGATCAAATTGCAATGTGTGTTTTTCAAAATGTCATCCTGATCCTGAAAATTACTAGGTGAGTAATTTAATCAGTGTTTTCAGAGTGTAAGTGTAGGCTGCAGTGGAAGCCAGAAGGCAAAGGTGTCAAATCCCATTAACAAATACAATAAGTAGTATAGGTGATTATGGTAGCTCGCTGAGTATCTCCTGGGAGATGCTGACCTCAAGGGATTGAACGGTCTGTACCTCCCAGAAGATACTTGCAGTAGCAGAATAAGAATAATACAAAGAGGAATCCTAGTCACTAGTCAAACAGAAAAACTGCAGTTGCAGCTCTTTGCCTCAGTGGGAGCTGAAGTTCCCAATGTGTTAGTTACAGTGCTGGAAGCATGTCTGATTGGCCAAGTCTGTTTTTTTTTTAATTTAACATGTTCAGATGACATTTTTAAGGAATGGCTATACTAAACAGCACCAACATTGAGAAGTGGGCTAAATCTGCTCATCTTTTGCTCCTGCTGGTGCAGCTGAATGACTTGTGGCTCCTATGCTCACCAGTTAAAAACCAGACAATGTGAAAACATGGACAAACCTTGCACTATGGCGTAGGGTTTTCTTCACTCCTCCGTCTGAAGGAGGCTGGAGCTGTGAAGCTCGCCCTGGAGAGGGGATCCAAGATGCAGCACTGGCTGCTGCCTGGGAAGGGCAGTGGCTGCTGGGGATGCCTGGCTGAGGGATGGGGATCCCTTGGCGTCTGCCCAGGTGCTGCTCTGGGCACTTGAGAAACAGAAACCTGCAAAGCATGATAACAAGAGCCTTTGTGACCTTGGGTGGTTATGTTTGCTGGGGAAAGGTTTTTTTCTGAGTTTCGAGCTGTACTTTTGCTGCACAAGACAAATTAGACCACATGTGGGGACAGGGGGGTGGGAGGGCAGTGGGACTGGGCGTTGAGCAGGAGAAGAAAGGGAGGGAGGAGGGACAGGAGTATGGCAGGGGAGCGGGATAAAAATCAAACACTGCTGTGGTTTTCTCACATGGTAATTATTTACTTTTAAACAACAATATGAAAAGCAAGCACAGCTGGAGGTTTGGCACTTCCAATGGTATTCAGGGGCCACTTTGGGTTCCTCTGCTTCCTGAGAATATGCAGTAAAAAAAGATGCAAGAAGCCTGTGGGTGAAATGTCTCCTCCTTGATCTCCAATCTCTCCCCCTGCAGCAGGCTAAGCCCAGGCCCTGCACACACTCTGGGGCAGGGCTACCAGAAGAACAGCTCACTGTGGTTTGGGCAAGCAGGTGAGGTCCCACATGCCCATCAGCTGCATCAGCTGAAGTGGCAGTCACACTCACCTCCTGAAAATAAGGAAGGCCTGCTGGATTCTTTTAAATTTCTAATGAGGCACTGAGAGCCAAGCAATGTTAAACTATCCATTTTCCTCAAGACTCCACT
Organism: Drymodes brunneopygia; assembly: GCA_013400955.1. NCBI lineage: Eukaryota > Metazoa > Chordata > Aves > Passeriformes > Petroicidae > Drymodes > Drymodes brunneopygia. The sequence continues at coordinate 1,309,238 of VZTZ01030475.1, read as the reverse complement.
CTGTCGGGAGGGTGGCAGCCATTCCTAGCTCCAGAGTATAATCTGGGAATGCAGCTGCACTCTTCCAAGTGTTAGGATATGCTCTGTCGTTGTGCCCTAGCTCTGTCCCTTTATTTAGCATTTGAGCATTGTCTCATTGTTCCCAGGCATAGCTATGGATGGCCAAGAAAGGCTTTGAAGAAGGCAGGATACCCTGGTAATCCACAGAGGTGGCTGAGTGTGTGGATAGGGCCATGCCAGACCCACTGAGACAACACTGCAGGGTTAGGAAATAAAAGGAGCATAGATGATGAAAGAGCAGAGCTCAGCTTCTTTGCAGGAGCTGAATATGGAGATCTGGGGCAAACTAGGAAGTATGAGTTATTCATAATTCATTGTTATTGAGCATAAGCCCTCAGGATATTTAGCTGATAAAAAATATATTATTTCAAAGATGTGATTTGCCACATTTTATTGGGTTTCTATAAAGAAGCAAAAACTAAACTGTACAGAAAATGGTGCATTTTGGTTAATTCTGTTCTCTTGTCCAAAGCTAGGAGGCCTGAAGACTTGTGTACACAGTTTTTACTATCACTTAAACCATTTTTTCTTTGTATTTTCTCTCAGAGAAGTTAAGACCTTGGGGCTGAAGAACAATAATTTTAAGTAATTTTAAAATTTAAAAGACCAGTTTGAAGAAGATGCCCATTATTTAAAGACCCAATTAATTTTTATGCTAAGCAAGTTTAGTTATCAACAACATACTGGAATCTCAGATGATCAAACAATAGATTCTTTGGTATAGTAATGTTGTCAGTATTTTAAAACATAGTCAGATTGAGTCAAGTGAAATGGTTTCCTGGAAAATGTATACTTGAAACCCTACTGAAGCATTCTCTCCCATTCTTTCCCATTTCTTCTCCCAAATTATCAACATTAACATGACTTTCTGGAAGGGTTCATTGTCACTGAATATGTTTTTCTTTCATGTGAAATCCAGTAAAAAATACCTGGCCATCCTTAGGAAAAGGGAGTATATTTTCTAGCGCCTATCAGAGGAAGCAACTTGAGCTTGCAGGAATTTCCCTCCAGCCTGGGTGCAATCCAGGGTTCTAGAGGCAACTGCCTCGCAGTGCTGGCCCTACGTAACTCTCTGCCCACTGATTATTCATGCACATCTAGTTTTAACAAGTACTAAACTGGGAGAGTCTAAAATATGACCCTCACACTACCTCAAAAGCCAGAAGAGTAGGGCAGGGCCAAAGATTCTTATTGTTTCAGCAGAGCTTCCAGTCTCTTATTCTTACTTGTAATGGAAAAATCAGCACAGATTTAGATCTCCCAACCTGACATTACAGGGTGGGAGGAATATTGAATGAACACAGATTCACTCCCAACACAATGAAATAGGATGATGCTTTAAGACAGAACTATCTTTTTATTCCGCATCTGTATAGTCCCTTGCACAGTGGGAGTCCCTGGCTGACTCCAAGCCCTACTGTTTTTTGAATAATATCAACAACAATAACCATTCCAGCTATTTCTAGTAGGAATGGAGAGTGTAATTGCCAGTTGCCCATTTGATAGCATGAAACTGTTTTGAAAAAACATAAGAAAAAACCCAATTCCCACAAAGCAAGAAGAATAAAGTTGATTAAAATTAGCTTTACACCCTCCTGTATAGGTTCTTACCCATTGCTGGCTGCCTGTTCCTCTGCATGGTTCCTCCATCTGTCTGACAATTCTGCATTTACTTTCTGTCTTTATTAAGATTCTTTCTAGTAAAATGCTTTAGCACTTTTGTCAAGAAGATGAAGTCTGAGAAGTAGGCATCTTTAACAGATTTTGATGCTGGTAGATCTCTGTATCATGCTGAGATATGATGAAGAGGCCAGCATTTAATTTACACAGGTGTATAGCTTAGCCAAGTGTGAACAAATACATTTTTATTTTATACTGATGGGCATGCATTAGCTTTGAATACATCTTTTATAAGATAATACCTAGATCTTTGGTGATTTCTATAGTGTCTCGTAAAACAAAGTGAAATATTTTATTTTGTTAACTTGTGCTGGAAATCTTATTTGCTACCCTTCACTCAACATCTTTAACTGCAAATGAGCAGCAATTGTGGAATTACCTTCCTGGGCCATTTTGTGGAGTTTTGGTCACTTGTGAGAGATATTCTGTGTCCCCACCACAGACTCAGGCTGCAGTGTGTAGAATTGCACTGCAGACTAAAACTAAATATTCACCTAATTCCTTTGATTCAAGGGAATTAGGTTACTTACCTGAGTAATTAATATGAATGTTTAATTAATAATTTTGCTTTCACATGAGTTATTTTTATTAAACTTCTTTTTTTTCCTACAGGAAATTAAAAACTTAAGTAATATTTTCAGACAGACCAAAATGAGATTACTTTAAACCTATGCTTTCTCAAAGGGTCTGCTGTTTTAAGGGTCTCTCACTGACCTTTCATTGACTTTCTCCAATGTTATATTGTTATGTCTAATAGAAGATAAAGACAGATTAATAATAGCCAATGACTGGAGTACTGAGTCAGGACTGAAAATAGCAAGTGCCCTACACAGGTCATGTCATACACAGTGTATGCAAACTGCAAGGAGACAAAGAAGATTAGAGAGCTTAGATAATAAACAAAGAGGAAATGGATCCAGTCCTCTACTTCTAAAGATGGATTCATATGAAAACTCAAATGTACCAAAAATTTGAAGGAAATCAGATATGGATAGTTGAAATAATCCCCAGTTAGTTCAGGATGGGGTTCAGGTTTAGTTCAGAGAGAGTTCAGAGGAATTTCCAAGCGCAAATTCTTTTCTCTTTATTCAGAGGCTCCCAGTGTGGAGCTCCTGAGCAGGAAGGTCACCAGTCCAAGCCAGAGACCAGATGAATCTGGTGAATACACAGTTCACCTCATCCATGAAGGTAATCCCCCTTTCTTTTAAAGAAGATGAACAAAGTGTCCGCATCACTGCCCTGAAATGTGCCCAGAAAAAACACAACATTATCCTTACAAATATTTCTTATATGAGACTCACATTAAAACATGTGGCCTGAAATGCTTCCTAGCAACTGTCAGCAGCCAAGGGGCTCTTGTGAAAACCCTGCAGAGTTGCTATGAATTTGTGCCAGGGGGTGGCATTGACTGCCTGTCAGGAGGCAGGTTCAGGGCTGGTTGGTGAGTCCCTGTGGTGAGTTGCCACCAGCACCCTGCAACTGCCTCTGTACAGAGCACAACACCCTCATTTCCCCATGCAGCACATGCAGAGTGTCAGTTGTATTTCAGAGTTTGTCAGTTGGAGCTTCCCTGCCAAGAGGGCTCTAAGCAGAGTGCAGTGGTGTCTGCAGATGTGCCTGCAGTGACAGACCCATAGGCTGCTGGAGACTGAATACTAAAATGTGATTTATTTCCCCTCGTAGTTCTGGCACGTGTGTTTCAATATCTGGAATGCCTACTACATTATTAGTAGTGCTCACCTCTCTGTTTTAATGATCCTCTAGGAAACAAGGAAAAGCAGGTGTGTGAAATAATCAGAATTATCTAAAAACAAACGTACAAATTACAAAGTATTTTGTTAATAGAGTGCAAGAAGGTCTAATTATAAGGAAGCATGAGTTCAATGTTGAGATGTCAGATCTCTAGGAAACAAGAGGGGTTTGACTTTCCAAGGAAAAGTTTTCGTCAGTAGTTTCTGATTCTCATGCTTGCTTGGGTTGGTGCAGGAAGTACATGAACAAATCCCATTCATAAATAAAGGCATTTGTGTGCCTGCCTGCTTGCCTCCTCCCTCTCCTGAAGATACCCCTTTCTTAAAGTGTATTCTTTTAAGCTTAGCAAACATGAAAAGAAATTGTAAACTCTGGTAATTACTGAAGGATAAAAGTGATGTCTTGTTTCAAACAGGATTTCACTCAGCATTAATAATGGCAACCTGTGTCATTATTAATGGACATGAGAATGGACTGGGGAAAAAAAAAAGTGGGCTTGGGTTTTTTTTTCCTTAGTTACTGTAAGTTTTTCTCACTTTCTGAAACAAAAAAAAAGAAATAAGAATAGAGGGAAATGCATCCACCTTTGTGGAATAGTTTTCACCAATTCACACTTTCGGAGGTTGCAGCAAGGTGGGTGCTGGTCTCATCTCTGGGGCAACCACCGAAAGGACAAGAGAAAATGGCCTCACGCTGTGCCAGGGGAGGTTCAGAGTGGAATGTTTCTGCACTAAAAAGTTGGTAAAACCCTGGAAAACATTGCCTAGGGAACTGGCAGAGTCACTATGACTGGAACTGTTCAAGAAATGACTGGACATGGCACTCACTGCTATGAGTTTAGTTTACAAGATGGTGGTCAGTCAAAGGTTATAGTAGATTATCTTGGAGGTCTTTTCAAACCTTAATGATTTTATGATTCCTTCCATTCAAAATAAGTGAAGTCAATCTATTTTTTACAAAATTGTCAAATTAACTTAAATTCATTTCAGGGATCTTAAACCAGGGCACCAATGACTAAAATACCCACATATTGACCACAAAATTCAAAGGCAAATTAAGCCAAATATTTTGTTTTACTGTGTAAGTCACTGACAATGTTACTCAAAATGATGCTTGGCTAGTCTCTGCTTAGAGCTAAGAGTTTCAATAATAACTAAAAAATTTGGGTCTCCTATTCTTACTTTTTTTCAGTGAGGACGGGCCATCCTAACAATTGAAAATGCTTTAACGATACCAGAATATAAGTAGAGTTCAACTCTGTAGGTGAGGGCAGCAGGATCTGGTGTATAACTTACAGGGCTCTGATCCAGGAAAAAGCATAAGCAAGTGCTTAAATCCATTCCTTTTCAGGAAAGAATTTCAGCACATGCTAGATTTTAAGCATATGCCTAAAGTTAAAGTCAAGCATATGGTTAAATGTTTTCCTGAATGGAGGCTTTCCCGATTGAAGGCTTTATAGGGCAACGTATGGCATTTTTGAGGAAACCTAAAATGTTCTCACTCTTCACAGAAAGACAAAGAATCAGTGTAAATCTTTTTTGAAATACCTGCTTTATTGAATTTATCAAGGAAGGATATATTTGTATTTATTGAATTCTATCAAGGTTTAGCATAAAACCTATGAAGTGCAAGAACAACAAAAACAAAATATTAATGTTGTAGGCTCATTCAATAAGCAGACACAGATCTCTAGAATTTTCAAAGAAGATAAATTAGTCCCTAATGCACTCATCAAAGGGAACAGAAATGTTACATAGTATGTTTTGTATTAGCCTTTCACTTTATCTCCTTTGCTGGAGTTTTTTCTTCTTACCTTTTTTTATGTTTGGTGAGAAATTGGGTCATGACTGCAGTCAGGGTACACACAAGACATGTAAGTCATAAATCTCCCTATTGCAAGCTGTTTTCCATTCTGTTCTCCATTTATTTCTATTTTCTTAATAATAACCCCTCAGCCTAATTCAGCAAAATAATGTGGTGCTCGGCTGTGAGCAGCCGTGAACAGATGCATGTGATGAGCTCCTGAGGAAGTGGAAGGAGCCTTTCCTTGCAGCTTTTCCAGCTGTGGTGCTGTTGGCCAGCACAGGCTTCCTCAGGAGCAGCCTGAGCCATCCACGTGGATGCTCCTGTGTGCAGGTCAGGCTGCAGCTTATGCACTACTCACCAAACATTGCAACCAAACCAGTCACCCTTCAGAAATCTCCTTGATGGAGGGGGGGAATGGGGAGGAAGGGACAGGGGATTCTTCTTTTTTTCTCACTCACAAATGTTTTGGGCATGGCTCTCACATGTTCCAACCCAGAAGGTTTGGTTATTGTTAGCATATTTACATGCTGCTAGGTTCCCTTTCAAGTTGAGTTCTATTCAGATAATAATAACAACTTATTTCTAAGCTTTTGTTGAAGAAAACAGACATCTTTTCAAGCGTCAGTCCCACTGGATAATTCAAGAGAGAGAGGTTTATTATGTGTATTTTGCTCATGACCACTCCATCTAGCAAAAGGATGCCATAAGTTACATCAGACACCTCACTTCCAGTTTAATTCATCCCAACTCAAGACAAAAAGTATCACTGAGGATAGCAGGGAGCTTCTCTAATTATTATCACTATAGCACAAATATAACAAGATATTTAATGTTATTACTAAAAATACTTCTTTTTTACGTGGTTCATGCATGTTTCATCTTCATCTTTCTTTAAAACTGGTTATTCAGGCTGCCTCTCTCATTATGGTTTTGATGTCTCTTTTCTCTGTCCCTCTCAGGAGATCTGTGGAGGTCCTGAGGAGCCCGAGGGATTCAGAGCCAAAGATGACTTAGGGTGCTGTTGGTGGAGGAGGAAGAGAGGACACATTTGCATCAGATTTCTGAATTATGCCTTTCAGGACATATCTATCTCATAACGAAGTTTTCCCTATCCCCTGAAACTTATCAAGATAAAAAGTAAATCTTAAATCCTGATGTAAAATAAAGTCCCACTGTGAAAATGAGAACTGTTACCTCAATAAAGACAAGTCAGGTCTGTTGTGACAGAGGCATCCAAGTAATTTAACATATAGATTTAAATAAATGTCTCAATAGGAAAAAAGGGAGTTTTCCAAAAAATGATTATATTGGGGCAGGATGTCCATTCTGAGGATTTTGGACAGACCTCCCCACCTAGACTGGAAAAGCATTCCAAATAAAAATGTGCTAGAAATTCCTGTGAAAACCTCTGGGTTTTCTCTCCCCATTAGCATTTTCTGATGAAAACAGGAAAACATGTAATCAAAAAAACATCCTGTCAGTTTCAGCTGATAATTAACATCAGTAAATTAATGTTCATCCCTCTACCACTTCAGAGTCTGCAGAACAAAGTACTGTTTGCAGATGAGCTATAAGAACACAAAATACACACAGCAGTGTCCTTTCCCGCTTCCATCAGTGTGTCCAGAAAGAAATTTGACACAATTTCTGATCATCATTTCACTCACACTCTTTTCAGTCTGTTGTCTGAGCTCCCCCAGGCAGTGTTAAGGATGCAGTAACACCCGAGGTACCTTTTCCTTGTGGAAGAGAGAACTATAGCAGGAAGTGCAGACCCCAGGCCAGAGAATAAAGAGATCATTGTCACTGTCATCCTTCCTCTGCCAGCACTGACTCACGGGAAGAGGCACTGCTCTTCCTTTCTTGTCTCCCTCTGAACTGTGGGCCTGTCCTGTTGATGTAAATGACAGGTTTTGTCTTTGCTTTTGTTTTTTTCTTCTAGTGTTTGGCTTCTGTCCAACTCTACCTGCTTTGCTCCAGCTTGGGGGAGCTGATTATGCTAAAATGAGGCAGGTCAAGTTGCTTAAAGATGAGGAATAGGGGAAAAGGAGAACGTGAGGACAGGAAAGGAAAGGGAAAAACACCACTAAGATAAATACCATAAAACAAAACAAAAGAGAGCCAGGGTGATTTCTCGGTCATCCTGGGGTCAGAAGGACAGAGATGTTATCAGAGTAAGGAACAATTTGAGGAAAATGGAGGCAAGGCAGAAAGAGGCAGAGAAAAGTGCACTGAGAAGGCTGTGACAGGGAGGAGGAGGAGTAGGCAGAAAAGAGAATTAGGCAAGGAAGGAGATATGTAACTAAGGCTACTGGGGAAGGGGGGGGGAGAGGCAGGCAAACCTTGGTGGTCCTGGGATGATCTGTCCAAAACTTGGGGAGGCAAAGTGAGAGATGCACATGAAGAGAAACTGGCAGAGTAAGGAAATGTCTAATGCTTTTCTGTTCCTCTCCAGCCTATAAACAACCTTCTCTACTGCTACCCAGCCCTTCAGTACTTTTTATTACTGGTATAAATAATTTTCAAACTAAAATGGGGAGGAGATGACTTTGAAAGTAAATATGGCATATTTTTCAAAAGAGGGATGCTTCCTGGGAGGTGAAGAAAAGGTGGGGGGGGGTGGCCAGGAAGACTCTGTAAAAGAAAAACAATTCAAACAGACAAAGAGTAAATATTAAGAGGGAACAGATAAAGATAAAGGGAAGAAGATGAAAAAGATAAAAGTGATGGATGAGACGAAGAAAGGAAATGGAAGGAGCCAAAATAATGAGAAAAAAGGAAAAGAATAAAGAAAAGGAAGCAGAGAGGAGAAAAATACAGATCCAAATGAATACCTGAAGTTTTTAATGACATTTTTTTTTACTGAGAATAAATTTATGCTGCACTTAAAGCGCAGATTGAGTTACCATTTGCACCTTTTCAGAGCAAGATGTCAAATTCGAGCTTTTTAGGGTTCAAGTGCTCAAACTGATTTAAGATCCATTCTTAATGGTCTATGCCATGTCCCAGCCACAAAATTAATATTTTCCTCCACTTCAGTGTACATAAAAAGACATTAAAGTGAGAGGAAGGAAACAAATCTGCTCTCAGTTATACATCTATAAAATAATTAATACAATGATAATGTATCACAGGTATAACTAGATTTGAGAATTTGAGGGAATCTAACCAGACTTACATTTGACTCTTTCCCAATAAGCAGATGGTATTAAAAAAAAAAAAGTAAAGAAAGAAAAAGGAAAGGAATTTATTATGTGATATCTTCAGCTATCTATATTGCCAATGGCATGGCTATCCGTCACGAACAATGCATTCAGACTTTATAACCTGAATATTCTGCAAACAAATAACACCTTACAACAGCAAGCCAAACAATAGAACAAGGATTATTGTGTCCCTTCCTTTTCACCAGTATACACAGCAAAGAAGACATAGGAGGAAATCAACTGTAAATGGCATCTTCAGTAATGAAGGGAAAAGCTGGATATCCACAAGTCTGTTTCCTAGGCAACTGAATGGAGGGACAATCAGAATCTCTCAATTGCACCCCATTATAGATATTTTCTACACAGACCAGTAAAAGGAAGAAAAAGGTGATTGGAAAATCTTCAGCAAAAATCATCCTGGAGCACTTTGAAAGCATGAGGGAAGTGAACAGATAATACATGAAATGGCTGCCTACGTGTAGCTCCTGATTGCAATCATCTTCAGAGCTGTAAGAAGAGGGATGACAGGAAAATCGTGCATTTAAAAAAGGTCCCAGGTTTCATCCCTGACTCTCAGGATGGGGCTGCACTGACAATTGTATTTTATAGGAATATCTCACAATAGACCTTGACACTGTGTATAGAGGGATTATTCTGAAATATGCATTGTAAATTCACTCTCTGCATTGTACTTTGGCACCCCACCAATCGTAATCGGCCAAGATTGTTAATATGACCTGATGAACCAGAGCTGTTGCTGATCCACTAATAACTTTTCTCTGAATAATTTATAGAATGCACAAACTTAGATGAATGAAATAAGCATATGCCAAGGGAGTTCACTTTTTTCTGCACTGGCTAATCTCTTAGTACCAAAAGTAACAGTACATGCTTTATTCAGGAACATACTGGGGAAAACAAATAGACGTGCAAGTACTTAGAGGATAAAAATATTACAAGGTATCAAAGCTAGACAGATAAACGAATGCATCTAGATGAGCCATATGGACTTATTGCATCTCTAAATGTTACAATACTAAGTATTACAGCTATTCTGGCCATCTAAAGAAATGTTCTGGGTAAAGCCCAGAGAAGGAAAGCTTAAATTACTGATTACCATATATGCCTTCACTCTTGTTTTCTGCCCAGTCCCAGCAGATTTTCTTTTTTCACTTCTTCATTTTTTGTCTGGTTTTTTGTGTTGTTGTTGTTGGGGTTTCTTTTTTCTTTTGGTTGTTTTGGGTTTTTTTTCACTATGAGCCAAAGGTCTAATAAACATCATACCAGTTTTCTAACGCTAACCATAGAAGTACAAAGTCATCATAGAATCACAGAATCATGGAATCATAGAATACTTTGGATTGGGAAGGACCTTAAAGATCATCTAGTTATGAACGTCTTTCACTAGACTAGGTTGCTCAGAGTCCCATCCAACATGGCCTTGAACAACTCCAGGGGTGGGACATCTACAGCTTCTCTGGAAAACTTGTTTCAGTGCCTCACCACCCTCAAAATAAAGAATTTTTTCCTTATATATAATCTAATTTTTCTTTCTTTCAGTTTGAAGCCATTTCCCTGTGTCCTGTCACTACATGCCCTAGTAAACAGTTTTTCTCTATCTTTTTTGTAAGGTATCTTTGGGTACTAGAAGGCTACATTAGGTCACCCTGAGGTCTTTTTTTTTAGGCTGAACAATCCCAATTCTCTCAGCCTTTCCTCATAGCAGAGGTGCTCCATCCCTCTGATCGTCTTGGTGGCCTCCTCTGGACTGGCTCCAACAGGTCCATGTCCTTCCTGTGCTGGGGACCCCAGAGCTGATGCAGCACTGCAGGTGGGGTCTCACCAGGGCAGAGCAGAGGGGCAGAATCCCTCCTCACCTGCTGCCCACACTGCTTTGGGTGCAGCCCAGGGCACGTTTGGCTCTCCAGGCTGCAAGGGCACATGGCTGGGTCATGCCCAGCCTCTCACCCCCTGCACACCCCCAAATCCCTCTCAGCAGGGCTGCTCTGGATCTGTTCATCCCCAGCCTGTGCTGATACCCGGGGTAGCACTGACCCAGGTGCAGCACCAGCACTTGGTGTTGTTAAACCTCATGAGATTTACATGGGCCACTTCTCAAGCTTGCCCAGGTCCTTCTGGATGGCATCCTGTCCTTCAGGTGTGTCTCTGCACCACAGATTGGTGTCATCTGCAGATTTGCTGAGGGTGCACTCAATCCCTCTGTCTATGAAGTCTCCATTTTAACACAGTTGTAAGTGCAACAAGATGCACCCTATCATCTAACCTGCCAAACCTTCCCCAACTTAACATGTTCTAAAAAAAAAAAAAAGTATGTAACGCAGAAAAATTATCTTTCCTGATTTGACTGCGAGAAAAAATGTATCTTTGACATCACAGCAAGTATTAGCAAAGTACAGAAAAACCACTGAGTTTTTCAATCCTGAGCTCCTTTAATGGGGATTGCAACTAGTCCAGCACAATAAAAGGGCAGAGAAACACTATCAGAGAGGGCTTCTGGATAGTGGTAGGAATCAATTTTTTTTTTCTGGAATTTCAGGGCTTCATATATTTGTGCTCATTTCTGGTCTGTTCTTATTTCTCAGGGAAGAATGGTCTATTTGATGTATTTGATGAGGGACCAAATTAAACTCTTCACACTCTGCTTGCCTCAGTCTCTTCAGTTTCAGAGGAGGTATATTTTGGCTCATTTCCAGGTTCTTTTTTTTTTTCTTGCTGCTCTGTAATTGATTGGTCTGCTTTACTGGGTGGAGTTCAAAATACTGATATGTACTGGAAACTTTATCATAAGATGGGAATAGCAAGTGTACAACACAAAATTGTGTAGGCAAAACTTATTAAAAGTATATGCAGGAAGAATTTGGAAGGAAACAAAAGAAATATGTTTGGGAAATATTATATGTGGGCAGTAGCTGCATGCATCCTTTTGATGTGGGAAATGGGAAAACCTTTTTTAAAGTATCAATTTTTATCCACAGCTAGAACCAAACACCAGTTTTAATGAATAATTTGACACTATTATTTTCTCTGGGATGGAAAGTCCATTAGATAGATAGGTAGAGAGACAGATAGATGGATAGATTAATTCTGGCAAAATAGCTATCTTCTGAAATGAGTAAGACAAACTGACAAAATCTTTTTGTAAGAAAATTTTCATCTGAAAAAATATTCCAAAAGAGAAGTGCTCAGCTGTAGAATTGCAGCTCAGCTTATATGCAAAACTTCCATTAATTTCTATCTTTATTACTATAAAAACCCAAACATCCCTCTTATTTAATCTGAAACAGGTGGTAGAAAAACTAGCATTTGGGCAGCAGTTCTATCAGCAGCCCCACATCATACACTAAAAATAGACAAAACCAACTGATTGAACCAAACCTGAAGCTCTCCACCCACAGGTAGACAGTCTTTTTAAGTTCTCTGGAACTGCAAAATCCTCCGTATTTGATTATCTTCTCTCAGTCACTGCTATCTTAGTTTCTTTTTCATCTTGTCTAACAATCCCAAATGTGTTTCTATTTAGCAGTTTGATATTGTTTTATGGCATCACTATGCCAATGTTGGTACAGCTTATACATATTAGTGGTATCCCCATGAAAACTCTCCCCTTCATCCTCCCAGAGAGAAAATTCATTCTTAGGGAAGTACTTCAACTTTTATTATTTCCTGGCACAAACTGGATGAAATCTTGAAAGGGAACAAAATTTTATTCAGGGAAAGAAAAGGTGTAATTAAGCATAATTTTATAAGTAAAATAAATGAAATACAGTAGTCCATGCCCTAAATATGGCCATGGAGCATGGAGGAGACTGGCCAAACCACCCACGGCTCGGTGAATAGATTAACTTTCCATAGGTTGTCTCCAGAAGCACAGGGCAGAATAATGGTGATGGAGGTATGACAGCATCCAGAGACCATCTAGGAGGAATAATCCAAAAAGCCAGCTAAAAAACCCTTGGGACACGTTCCTGAGAGAAAATCAAGGGAGGAAGCTTTTGGGTAGTGAAGTAGATGGAAAGAAGTCTCCGAAGAAAAGTGAGCTCTCAAATACTGTTCCTATTATGAGGGTGAAAAGGACATTATGTACATTATTCATAAATAAATAGCTTTGCAGTGTGCACATCACTTATTCACTGAAATCATCAATATACTTCCCTTAAAAACCTCTTCCAAGCTCCTCAAAGCTGGCTAGGGCTCTGTGCAGGAAGGATAGTGCTATTAGCACAGCAGGGAGTGGATTTGTTTCCAGTGTACCTGGCTAGAATCTGTACAGACACACGATGACATCAGTCATAGCCAGGACCACACAAGTATATTCACATGTTGCTGTAAGTCTACTGGAAAGCCAATACATATGGTTTATACCCTTCTCCCTCTCAGTCAGGAAAGACTTCAGCTATTTTTAAGCCTGGATATGCATATGGCCAATATAATCTTCCTTGTGCAGAGGAAGAAAAGGGAATACTTGAATTTTTCAACATGCTCCCTTTATTTCTAGCAGTTTTCTTTTTCCATTGTGCTTACTCACTCTTTCCCTGGAACAGTGAAGGGCCATCCAGGACCTTTTGCAGTCTCTAAAGCTTGAATTAGCACCCACAAAATCACAAAGTTTATTTGTACATATACATTGTGAAGTAACCAGCTGGGACAGCGTGCTCACACACATGCAGTGCTGCACACTCAGTTTGGCAACAGCTGCTTAGGTAGAGCAGTCAGGGGGACAAAGCCCACAACGATGAATATTTGCACCAAGGTTTAATATTCCTACAACAAGAAATACTAAACCACCTTCAGACTGCTGTTCACTCACCTCAAGAGTTAAGCAGCAGTGGAGAGTGAGCAAATTTGTAATTCTCACAGTTGTCTAGAAGTTAATTTCTAAAATAGAAAAAGTGGCTAAATCCTTTTGCATAAATTATTGCCAATTGTCCATCTAACTTTTGATACAATAGGAACCATGACAAAGACCTTGGAAACCATGATTCATGAATTTTCCAGGAGCAGCCAAGTGCATCATCCTCTGAAAAGGATTTAAAAGAAGAAAGTCTACATTTGTGAAAAAAAACAGCCACTGGCATGCACTTTTCTCACTTCTTTAAAGAAAAGTAGCAGCAAAGCAGAAAGTATCTACATTGAGGAGACAGTGACTGTCAGTCATTAAATGACTGCCTCGGGTTGTGTCAGTCTCAATGCTGTACGTGACTGTACCAAAGGAAACCACAGTGACAATTTCAACATAACCTGTCCTTTAATAAGGCATAATTGTGCAATATGAAAATACATGCTTTGACTGCTCTTTTTTCTCACTCTTTTTTTTAAATGAAGCTGAAAATTGAAAAGAGAGTGGAGATCATTTAGCTCCACACAGGATGCCTTTGCTGATACTTTCTCAATGCCTGAGAAATACTTAGAAAGAAGAGCACTAGCTGGCTATATCTCAATTTCCCATTTTCAAGCAAAACCATGGTGATTCTAGACCATTTATTTTATTTCAGTATTACTTGTTGCATTACCTCAGGGTTTTGTTTTTTTTTTAAATAAAGTGCTTCCATACAGTGATAGGGAGTTGTGGCTGAGTATTTGTCATAAGGCAGCTTGATCTGTATCTCTACAGTTCTTGAGAGATTTTGAAAAGACGACCTTATGACACAAATAATGAAATTACCTGTTGATAAAAACTACTCATATTCGGTCACCAGTCAAATGGCACAGGTTAGATTAAAAAAAGACCACACGGTGACCAGCTTACTGAATCCATGACTCTTTGACCCCTATACTCAAAGATTCATCAGAGGTGAGGTCCTTCAGACTGGGCCCTGTGCAGATGTTTTTGAAGGTTTTAAGAAAGCTCAGAAAGCTCACAGTCACAGTGGCACTGCTGAGAGTACCCCTCAGAGATACTTGATCACTGTTCAAACTGCATTTTGTTTGTGCTTCCTCCAGCAATTAAACTTTGGGTAACTTCTCTTGTTTTAATTTCTAACTCCTGATGTTCCAGAAAATGAAAAGCTTTATAACAGCTACTATTGTTTCGTTTTATTACAGCATAGTAACATGTTTTAAATGTCATTATTATTTATAGGGATATGGATTTAGATATTTTAGCTCTCTATAAATGTGTGGTGATTTCATCATTCTGTTCATTCCACCAGCTCCCACTGTTTTGCAGCTAACTTTACCTTCCCACTAACACTTTCTATTCCATAGAACCTATAAATTAATGAATATTAGAAACTTTTCAGAGCTGACTCTCATTTTTCTTTGCCAAGAATTCTTAAGCTAGCCTTGTATTTTATTTGTCTGTATTTTGAGGTTACTGAAAATTAAATTTACACATTACATGAAAACGCGATAGGTGAACTCTCCTCCAAACGAAATGAATTGGCAGCTGCTGTCCCTACATTCAGGGGTCTTTCTATGAGCAGCCTCCAGAGACATTGGATGGACCTGCAGTGTTTGGAGGGTTCACGTGCCTGGGTGTGCACAGATCAGCTGCCAGGCACAGCGGCTCTGACAGTGCCTGAGTCTGGCATCAGAGCAGGCTGCTCTCTCTTTGTCCAGGAGACTGGAGCTCTCGTGCATCACTAAACCTTTTGCCAGATGGATGTGCAATAACTCTGACAGATCCCAGGGCAGAGCTATTACCCAAATACTGGCAGAATCGATGGCTTCTCCAGCAAGTGGCAAGAGTAATAAAACCATCTGGCTTTTCAGAGCCCAGCAGGACAGCAGCTTATGTGTTTATACACACCAGTTGCCTGTTTTGCCATTCAAATCTTCCTATTATAGGAAGCTATCCTGGTACTTTCTATGAAATTAAGATACAGGCTATTCACATGTCTCACTGTGATCCTTTACAGAGCAGATTTTTCTGAAAGTTGATCCAAATCTGGGACAATAACTACGTGATTGCAATTCGCATTGTTAGTGATTATACCTCTGAGCCACAGACAAATATAGCCAGGACAGAAACGAAGACATTGTCTAGCTGGAGCCCAGAGTGTCAGGATTGTATAAAAGTTCATGAAATACTGCCAGAGCAGATATCTGAAAGATAAACCAAAATTACATAGAGTGAATAAAAAGAGTGGAAAAAATGAACCTTTAAAAACAGAGCTGAAAATCAGGTACATAAGATATTACTATCTGAGAAGCGAAGTCCTCCAACAAGACTGGAATTTAATATCAGTCTTTGGATTACAAGGGTGTGAACAAGAGCCACAAAAACAAATCCTGCCTTAGAAATTTGAAATGTTTCTCCTGAAGATCTTAGTGTATCAGTATCTCATTTGATTGGATTCTATAGCTATATCTAGGTCTAATTTGAATCTGTCACTATAATCTTAAAAGGAGTCTATAACATAATTATTATTATGACAAATGTGAGTAGACCTATATTTAGGCTAAAGCCATATATGCAACTATGGACAATTCTATAGATTAAAAAAAAATTAATCACTGACTCTCTGCAAACCCATGATAGGTGAAATATAGCTGTTTCCCACAGTGATTTGAAAGACAGTGTCTTTTACAGGGACAACTATATTTAGTACAATGATGATGAAAGTGGACAACATTACCTGAGAACAGAAAATCAGGGAATCGCCATTTGGGGTCTAAAACTGCCAGACTGAAAAAGAAAATAAAAAAAATCACCTTTTCTAAAAGGTAAAGGTTTAACTGGATTTTTAGTCCTGAAGTTAGGCTGGCTTAGAGGAGAAAGCTGGTTGAGGTGACCTCCAGAAGTCCCTTCCAAATAAAATATTTTTGGGGTTTGATTCTGTCAGTGTGAATGCACAAGCTCTACCACATAGTCTGTCAAACACTGAGGAGCAGTGAGAACACAATTAAAGGCCAGATGTGTTAGATGCCAAAATAACTGCTGCACAGCTTTGGAAAATGAAACCTAGAATAGGAATCTGGCAGCTGTTTCCAAGGTATGTCTATCATTAAAAAAATAAAACCATAAAACTTTCTGAGCCATGTATACGCACCCAGAGCATTCCTGCTCTTTCCTCATCACTGCCAAGGCACCCTGCTCTGACCAACAGAGAAAAAGCATCTGCACACCAGGCAGATAAAAAGGTTATTTGGGAAACCTGACATAATCTGTGAATTACTAATGAGATAATTTTATACAATTTTTCTTTTTGTTAATTGAGAAGTTTGAAAAGGACTGATTTAAATAATTTCTCAAAAGTTATGAAGTGGAATGTTTTTGCTTTTCTTCATGGTCATTCTCAGATTTACAGAGCTGCCTGGGAGTTATCTTTGCTTGTAGGTCATATTTTCAAACATGACCTTAAGACATTTGTATTTGGATGTCGTAATCAATCATTAGATAAATTATGTGGCTTTAAGGCACTGGTCAGTTTCTAGTGAAAAATCCATGAAAAACACATTTTATAACACAAGTTGATTCACCTGAAGGGTAAGTCTGGGTCCCTGCCACTATCTCCTGGCACTGAGCATGTAGATTCATGGCATGGCCGGAGTCTATGATGTGTATTTCCTCTTAAAGGAGGACAATATCTGCTCCTGAATCTCACATGACCTGAGCATCCCAACCCAGCTCTGTCTGCCACTTGTTCTGTCATTAAAACCAAAGTAGGTGAAGATCTTTCAACTGAGTCTCGCTAGATTCTTGTTTGCTCTCCTCGTAGTTCTAATTTATCACATTTCTAAAATTAAAATTAAAAGGAGCTACATCTGAAGTGATTGCAATCTCAAATAATCTGAACTGGCAATCACCTCAAAGGTAATTATTCAAATCCACTATTCATACCCCACTGTTCTGGTGCAAGGTCATTCTTGTAAGACAGGCACCTCTAAATTCACTCAGATCAGTAATAGGAAACACCAAAGTTTTCAGGTTTTTTCTACTGCTTTCAGCTCGTCTCTATGGTTTCTCTATTCTATAGTAACTTATCTCCTTTTTCTCTTTTCCTATAATTTCATTGTTTTCACATTGTTACTATTTTACATTGCTCCAAGGCTAAAGGGCACACCAAGGTTTCATTGATACTGTAGCTGGGCTTCAATGGCACTGTATTCATATGCTGAATTATTCCTGTCTTTTGAAAAAAGACCTGCTTTAAACTGATCAGGAAAATAGAGACCTCCCACAGCAATTCCTAGATGCCATAATCCTAAATCTGAAATTAAAATCTCTGTCTGCCCTCTCAGACTGCTAGTCATCACCCAAACAGCAGGACTCAAAAGTCAAGAGATGCCAGAGAGTTCAAGAGGATGGATGCCCAAGCTCTACAGATACTGACAGTATTGGCTCTTCCAAACATTTTGTTTCCAAAGAGTATTGACAAAACCCATTGTTTTTGCTCATGTTTCTAGTAAAGTCATTTTACAGGATGGATTATTTTCCACAGAAATAAAACTGGCAGAAGGGAATAAAAACATGCTGATTTACAAAGGAATAAAATTATTCAATAAAGTGTGCAACTCTTGGCCCTTCATTTAGTCCTCTGTCACTCAGAAAGTCAAAGCTGTCAAGCAGCAGCACAGGGTTCATACTCAGCAGATCCTTTTAACTTTGCAGCATCTCCACTTGCACTGACATCACACTCCTCCCATCAGTATCAAAGGTGTGAGCTAAATAAGAATTTGTTTTCTGACAGAGGCATCTCTCAGATGAAAGGGCCCCATGTTAACCTTTAATATGTCAGCCTTGCTACTCCCTCTGCGTTGGTGGCTGAGTGAGTAGGATTGTGAGTAGCGTTGAAAGTTATTACTAAAACCCTTCCTCTCCACTAAGAGCAAGACTGACATGGTTTCCTTCCCACTGACAGCACCCTTCTTTGTTTAGAGGGTGAGTGAGAGCTGGGCTGTCTGTGGGCAGAGTGTACAAATGCACTCCTACTGAAGAAAGTAAGGAGCAAGGAAAGAATTTAGCCTGAAACAGTTCATTTCCTGGCCATCTCTTGGGGCAGCACTCACATATGCTACTCTTTATTTAAGAGAGACTTCAGCCTTACATGTTAGTCTTTTATTCAGAATGGCAAGATCGCAGCCAAAAGTAGTATGAGATAATAACAGGTATCACATACTCCTTGTGGTTTCATAGTATCCAAAGTCTGCCAGACTAGTTGGATTATGGGCATTTTAAAGTTAATAAAACCAATTTGTTTAAAAAGAAATTACCCATTTGGCTCTTGTTGATCATCCAGTTGGTCTTAGTTTTCCAAGAGGCAGAACACATCTGCATCCAATTAGTATATTAGTTGGAGTGCACTGCTGCATTACAGTTCCTGTGCATGGCTTGAAAAAATACGTAGGATGTAAACTCTTCTCTCATCTTGTTGCAAATCAGCAGAGGCTTTAGTGGAGCCACAGGACCCAGGGGGTGGGGGAGAAAGAGGGGCTGGAGTGTGGGGGTGAATACCAACAGGATTTGGCTCAGCTCCTTGAGCTCAATTAGGTTATTTTTGTATTAAAGGTAAATCTTACACTTGGTTTCTGACATAACAAAATAAAAAAGAAAATCTCTATTTATTTTAATGGAATGTAATTTAGGCTTCACATGATCATAAATAGAGCACCATTAGTGCAAAACAACAGTACATTATCGGTTCTGTGCTCATGTCTGCCTTCTCTTCATCCTCCCTAATCCTGCTGGGGTAGTCAGAGACACATAAATATCAATTAAAGACACAACTAATACAATTAAACCAAAGCAGCAAGCTCCTTCAATGGTAGTTTGTATTTAACCATCTTATTTGTGGTATAACCTCAGTGTATCTTTCCAAATATCATGGTCAGCCTGAGAGCAGTCACTGCAGCTGCTCCAGGCTGAAGGTAGAGAGTGACAGGAGTCAGAGATCTCATGGCTGTGCTGAGGGATGAGCAGTGTAATAATAACAACAAGGGAATTTGAGAAAACTGTAGGATGAGGAAAGCTTCAGGCTTCAGAGTGTGTTTTTAAACAGAGGAGGTTGAAATGACACAAATGGTAGTACCCAGGGCTTCAGCAGGGAATGAGACAGAGTTGGAGAGGTGAGTTATTTCCTTGCTCCAGGTGGGCCTGCAGAGTCCAGGAGATGACCTGCCTCCTTTGCCCATCAGGGCAGCAGCATTCTGTGAGCACAGGGAGGGCCTGGTGGAGGTGACTGCAGAGAGCCAAAGTACTCTTATGCCAACAGGCTTGGGTGGCTCCCCGGCCTGAAATGCCTGTCCCCTGCTGTAGTTGACATTGGTCAGATGTCAGACAACAATGAAAGCCACTCAGCTGGACAGAGAAGAGAAAATTTAATGAAGGGTTCATGGGTTGAGGGAGATAAGGACCGGGAGAGATCGCTCACCAAATACCATCACAGGAAAACAGGCTCAACTTCAAGAAATTAATTGAGTTTACTGCTAACAAAAGCAGAGCAGGAAATGAGAAGTAAAATAAGACCTTAAAAACACCTTCCTCCCCTGTGCTCTTCTTCCGGTTCTGCCTCCTACCCCAGCAGTGCAAGGAGTCAGGCAATGGGGGTTATGGTCAATACATCACCTGTGGCTTCTCCCAGTGCTCAGGGAGAGGAGTCCTTTCCCACTGCACCATGAGGTCCCTCCCACAGGAGACAGTCCATCATTAACTTCTCCAGTGTGAGTCTATGCCACAGACAACAGCTCCCTGAGACTGCTGCAACTTGAGTCCCTCCCATGGGCAAGAGCACCTCCCAAACTGCTGACACGTGGGTACCATTTCCATGGGGTGCAGTCCTTCAAGGACAGGCTGCTCCAGCCTGGAAGCAGGGCCCTCTCTCTCCATAGAACTCCCACAGGATCACAACCTCCTCCAGCATCCACCCACTCCAGCGTGGGCACCTTCCCCATGGGCTGCAGGTGGATCCCCATGGGCTGCAGGGGCACAGCTGCTTCACCATGGCCCTCACCATGGCCTGCAGAGGAACCTCAGCTCCAGTGCCTGGAGCACCTCCTGCCCCTCCTTCTGCACTGACCTTGGTGTCTGCAGAGTTATTCTGCTCACATGTTCTCATTCTGGTCTTCTCCAGCTGGAATTAAAACTGCACAGCAACCCTTGTTTTGATTTCTTTTTAACTGTGATATCACAGAGGTGTTTCCACCATTTCTGATTGGCCCAGCCTTGGCCAGCAGCCTGTCCATCTTCAGAGCCACCAGGGATTGCCTCTGCTGGATATAGTGGCAGCTTCCAGCAACTTCTCACAGAAGCCACCTCTATAGCCCCTCTGTTACCAAAACCAGGCCACACAAAACCAATACACCCCCCACCCAACCTCCCTTCTCCAGCCTCCCAGATTGGTCATTCCTTTTCAGTGTTTCTCTCTGGCACACTGCCCTCCATGCCATAAGATAAGTAGAAATAAATCATTGCATAAATTAAAGAGCAGAGCTCAGTTGTTGCCTAACTGGAATTGCTTTTCCATATGTGCTCAGGGCAGGGTGAGGACTGGAATCACCACCTCTGCTGTGGTGGACCCCTGTGTGCATCCCACAGGCACACAGCTCTGGGAAGCAGAGCCTCAGCCCTGGATACCCATCCACACAGAACACAGAGCCTTTTCTGAGCAAAGATCTAGTGAAGGCAGCCTCCTTCAACAAGAGGCAAAGAGAAGCCACATCTTTAAGAGGCTCTAGGTCAATTTTTGTGTTGGGCAAAGGCTGGTGTTGCTCAAGGCACAACATCTAAAATTCAGATGCTGATAAAGCATCTATCAGATTTCTTGACTCTGAGTAACTGGAACACGTGCTTTGTCAAGAATCAAAAAACTTTGGGAGGATGCCCTGAGTGATGCACATTCCCTTCTGGCAGTGTGGAGATCTAAACAGTTTTACACTCTGATTGTGCAATCTGGATGCACATGCCAAAGAAAAGAAGGCAACATTACTTCTGACAACACTTAGTGCTACAAAACTTACGGAGCAATTCAGATGCTACATGTAGGTTCTTTGTGCCATTTTAGAGACTGGTGATCATTTGACATTGAATCATTCCCCTGGGATTTTTAATACATTTCAATTAATACTGGTGAAGCATGAATGAAACTGATGGTATGGTTACAAGCCCAGTGCAGCTAAGCCATATATCATGGCTTAAAAATTACCACCTTACACGCCCAATCTAACTCCTTCAGGCATTATCATGCAAACCAGAAAAGCAGTCCTTTCTTCCAAGCCAAGTGGAGGGTGTAAGAGTGTCTGTCCACAACAGATGAGCCCCAGAAAGTACAGATTTACCTCCTGATCCACAGAAGACCAAGAGAAACACTGTGGTGCACAAAGCAGCATGGGGCAGCAAAGACTTGAAGAGCATGTCTTTTTTAGGTAGAGATAAGTGTGAAGATGTTTATCTTCCTCTACTGACTGACTTACAATAACAGGTTCAAGCTAAAAGGTCTGATTTTCAGATGGCTGATGGTGTGTTAGAACTCTCCCACCAAAGGAGCACCACCTCACTTTAAATTATAGGTATCAGGGAGGACACACAGTTTTAATGTTGTTCATTTTTCCTTTCTATACCTGAAAGAATGTGAAAAGCTGTAACTTTGAAGTCTCTGGTGTGAGGCAGCTGGAGCAGCTGTGCTTCACAGAGGCTCTGTTCTCCAGGGCTGGCTGCCTGAGAAGCCGCCACTGCAGGAAGCCGACCTCCACCAGTCTCCTCGCCTCTGAGCAGTTACCGAACACAAAAAATGAAACTGAAATCTTGTTCCTTTTGGTTAGATGAATTTCCTGATAGGTGTCAGGAAAGGTCTGAGATATAAAGTAAACTTTACATTGTTGTCTTTTCTTTCCTCGTAGTTTTTGTAATGAACTGTAGCAGACAAGAATATTTAAATATTTTTATAATTTCTTTTCTTTCTTTCAGTTCCCACAGGTATTCACATAGAAACAGGGCCAAAAATTCATTTAAACAAGACTTCCTGTTCTTTCTATGTCAGATGGTGTGCATTAAATTGTGCAAAGTAGCTCATGTTTGATTCTGTATCTACCTGAATTTGGTTAAGTGTTGGGTCATGCATGCCAGAGTCTATTAAACATAGTGGTTTTGTCCTAAATTAAGGCAGGCTGGCAAGACTGAACACAAGAAAAGCAAACTGATTCTCATGACCTGCTGTAGGCACTTCCACAGAAATCCATCTAACCTATGTCTTTGGATTCATCTGATGAATTCTAAAATTCCAAACACCCTTTCAGGGAGATGGGGGGAAAAGAGCATTCAGAATGAAAATTCGATAAAAGAATATTTTGGTTGCTAGTTAAAAATAACTCCAGTCTCAACCGGCAGCTATTTTTTTTGGTAGTTGAAATGGATAGGGCAAAAGCCAGAAGGAGAAATTATCCGAGGCTAAAATATAACTATTCCATCAATTTTTTATGCTATGAAAATGAAGATTTGCAACATGCACCCCAGTTGTGCCTTTACACTTCTTTTCTGGAGTAGACAAGATGTGATCAAGGGAAGAGAGAAGGACAGGAGTGGTATGAACCATGCTTCCATCAAATTCCAAAGTTATCTCCTTGAGAATATCTATCTTGGTCTTATTAAAAAAAAAAACCACCAAAAAATCCAACCAAAAAAAATCAAACAAGTAAAAACCCAAAAATATCTTTCAGAAGTTTATTTTATTCTACAAAACTTTAGTCTTCTTTATACACATGAGACTGTATTACATTTTAAAAACTCTCTGGCAGGACATTAATAGAAAGTTGTAGCTTCCAATTCTACATTTAAAATTTAATATCTTAAAATTATATAGTCTTTTTTTGTTGAATCCTTCCTATCTTCAGAGGAATACACCTAATGAGAAATAATGGTTTTAATTAGTTTGAATAGCACTGGAATTTATACATTGCTTTGGTGTATGGAGATTGCATTGAAATTCCCTGAGCATAAAATCAAAATTAGGAGGTACAAACTAGAGGTTAAAAATAAAAGTGCTTGTGTACATGACTGATTTTTTTCTGTTTGCCTCAATGATGCTTCAAATTTGAGCATTTTCCTATTAGTTGAAACCCCTTAAAAATGCATGAAATTAAAGAGCAAGATAAGATTGATTTTCTTGTCCAATGGTCCTCTGAAGAAAAAATTATGATGATAATCCATCATTGAGCAAGCCACATACCCTTAGAGGGAAAAAAAAAACCAAACAAAAACAAAGCAGGTCAAATCCAGGCTTTCACAATGTGTAGGAAAGGAAGGTCTATTTGACCTGGTCAAATATCTTTTTGATATCTAAGAAGCAGATCAGTGACTTTAACTGCATCAAGGTGGACAAATGGATTTCATTACATTTTGCTTTCATCATTATCAGAAAAGTTTCACCATTTAATAAAAACACTGTGATCTCATTTTATTATTTCCAGGAGCTACTCCTTCTCTAATGGCCAAATTTAGGGGCTGAATTTGAAATCTGCTTTCAAGTGAAAAATTTGGCTAACATATCTAGCTGCACAGAATGTTTGCAAGTGTTCGTATATATCCTGGGCTTCCTGGCTGCTGTCTAGGAAATGCTGTCATTATTTGGCTGTTTTTTCTTTGCCTACAGATGCTCTGAGTGATGGAGTGTTGCTACATTCTGAAGAAGGGATCTTTAGGAAGTGAACCAATGTAACATGACTTTGAGGGCTATTGTAGTTTTTAAAAATGGAAGATATTGTACCTACAGGAAAAGTAAACAACCAAAAAAATCCAACTGAACTGAAAAAATAAAAACAAACATCACCAAAGAAACATCAAGGACTAAATGATCACTGTTTATTTTATTTCCTGATGACAGCTATATCTGATGTTAGATCATGCCCTGCTGCATACAGATCTGCTCCTTAGCATAGTGGCTGCAATTATGGTTATGCCTGTTACTGTGTTGTTGTTGTTATCAACTAGAAATATAATCCAAAGCTCCATAACAAATGCAAGTTACAGAGAAGCCTGCAGTTATTTGTACATTTTCTGAATTTATTATTGTTTGTCACAAAATAGAATTACCAAACTTTCTCTCATAGTCCAGTAATTGCAGCAGTCTCTTAGAAAACAAAGCATATGGCTTAAAATAATTTCTCTACCAAAGATTTGAATGTGAGTCTCCAGGTGGGTGTTTTTAGAGCATTGTAGCTGGAGGGCCCAGTCCATCTCCTTATTTCAGCCTGAGCATAAGTGATGGGGTTTAGTTGCTTATTATCAAAGGCTCTGAAACCAAACAGACACCAGACTGTTTCCCTGCTGCTCAGAGTTATCCAAGTATTTCTTACATTTGTTTTAGTGGCAGAAGGCTGCAGTAATAAAAATCCACAGAGATGACCCTGGCTGTCTGTCCTGCTTTGGGAATATTGCAGACTGTCCCAACTAGGCAGGTGACTGTTTTAGTTCTGGTGGTTTGCAGCAACATCAGGAATGTCACATAAAAGTAGCTCGTAGATGCAGATGTACATATGATTGTGTATGTGTGTGTGTGTGTATATATATATATATATATAAAGGCTTTTGTAAAAACACACACACATATACATATCTATCTATCTATATCTATATATATATCTTAAAGGAGGGAGCACTAATTACTTCTTATAATCTGGCTGTGGAATATCCCCACAATGTTCAGGTGTGTTCTGTGCCTGATCTAGATGTACTCTGTTCAAGCTCCCTACAGCCATTATGCACATTCAGCTCAGAATGGGGCAGGCATAACTTCCATCCTGTGGATGTTACAACATGTTGAATGTTCCTGTCTATGATAGGGGGTTAGATGAGAGGATCTTCAAAGGTCCCTTCCAATTCAAGCCATTCTATGATTGATCCTATTATTCACCCATTATGCAATCTGAAATGTGAAAGTCAGGGCTAAATCAGAAAAATGGAGAAAGTTTGCATCTCCTGCCAAGATGTTAAATCAGTTGCCTGAATTTGGTTCATATTGAATTAAAGGATCTTTTCCCTATTTAGGGTGTGATAGTACTGTGACGTTGCCTGATACACAGCACCACGTCTTCATGTCAAGGTATCCAGTAATCTTTGTTTCACATGAGAGCTCTCTTACCTTTCTGGCACGCACAGTTCTTCCAAGTGAATTAAATCTAGGTTGTGTATGCCTCACTGGGGACACACGCTTCTCATCAGAAACTAGGGTTTCAAGCTTGGGTCGGGGATTCCCAGAGGCATCACTTTCGTCCATGTTAATATAAAAGTAAAATTCTCTTTGTGGGTCTAGAGGAAAATTTTCAAAGGTGAAAATGTCAATTATGTGTCTAACTCCAAGTCAGCATCTGCCCTTGAGATGCCCTGTTATGTAATATTTTCCATTAACAAAAATTAAAAGACCACATAAAACATTTTATTCTGTGTACTTGCTTTGATATACTGAATGAGTCTAGGCATTTTTGTCAGTGTGAACTATCTCCACTGGTCTTAGAAGGAATACTTAACTGACCAAGGCACAGGCATACTAAATAACCTTAATCCTTTACATAGTTTTATGGGATGCCAGCACTTCCTTTTAAGAGTGAGTACCACTGTCAGACTGAGAGAAAAGTTTGACAGCAAATTGATAGATCATCACAGTTGCACAGTCTGTTCTCCCCGTTGACAGAAGTATTTTAGTCTTCTGAGGTGCTGCTATATAATGCAACTGCCTTACTGCTGAATATACCAGCAATTCTACAGTTATTTTCCGAATTTCAATATTTCAGAAATATTTCAGCATTTTCCAAAGAGTTAGTATTATATATACTGTAAATCACAAGTGTTCCATAATTTTATGAGCTGCACAAGGAATGTTAGCCCCTACATGTACATACATACTAATCTTTGCCCTTGCATGTCTTTGAGTTTTGATATAGAAAGAATTTTGTCTCTGAGTAAAACAAGTCATGGAATTAGGGTAATGCTTACCATTTCAGATGCTATTATAGTCAGTTTTCCAAAGAGGAATAAAGTCCCAAAAGATGCTACTGGCTTCAGGACTATACTTTTGTGCTGCTTGGATATTGCTTTGTGGAAAAAAAGTTGCTTCTAATAACAAGCTAGTATTTCTTCTCAGCCTTTAGTGCTTCTTCAAAAGCATCTAGTAAAAAGCCTGGGGAATACATTTGCCATTTTTGAAGCTTGTGTATAAAATAAAAAATGTTGTGGTGACAGTTCTTTTTTGTCTCTGTTTAATGAGCACCTTGTGACTCACTGAATACATTCACTAATCCCAGCAAATGCCTAAACTGCTAGATCAACTCCAAAGTCTCTTGCTTTGTAATTATCCTTCCATGAATTGCTTCAGCTCAGAAGGGAAGACACATAGGAAAAGATTCCCATCTGTCATTCATCTGTCAATGTAAGGAATATGCCATAGTGAGGAAGCATTAAATATATTAAAAAACGCAATCTTCTAAAGTGACAACAGAGTCATCTTGGCAGCATAGTTCTGAAACTGGCCTTTTGCACTGAGGGACCATCTGCAGCAAAAGTGTCTCTTTGAATACTCTGCATTGGTTTTCCTGTTGTCCACAACAAATGCTGTTACTTAGTGCTTATACGTATGTGCCTTTTACTTCTGCCTTCATCCTGTTTAACTGGGAAACATTTCCAGGCCAACAGTTGGCAGCCAGTCCCTCATTCAGGCTGTGTGGTGCTTTCTGATGTTATCTACTAGTGCTGAATTGGTTTTGCTTTATGGTAAGCCTTGTGTCTTTATCTGTTATATATTAGCATTAGGATCCAATTCTATAAGAATTATGAAGTTTAGTGTTAGATTTAGGAGAGTGCTTAAGACCTCGTGTAACTTTAAGCTCATTAGTTGTAAGCATTGAAGTGCTCATCAGGAGCTGTAGCGATAAGACAAGGAGTAATAGGTGCAAACTGAAAGAGGGGAAATTTACATTAGATAAATGGAAGAAACACTTTGCTCTGAGAGTTGTGGGATACTGAAACAGGTTGCCCAGGGATGTTGTGGATGGCCCAACTCTGGCAGCGTTCAGTCATGTTGGATAAGGCCTTGAGCAACCTGATCTAGTGGGAGGTGTCCATGCCCATGGCAGAGCAGGTTGGGTTTAGATGGTCTTTAAGGTCACTTCCAACCCTGAACATTCTGTAAGTGTATGATCCTTTAAGGAGAGCAAAGATTCCATACATATAATATTTGATATATTTGTATAATGAGTACCTCACTCAGTTCGTATAATTAAATCAATAACGCATATGATTAATCCCCTGTTGTATTGAGCAGAAGTAAATCCGATGAGAAGCATATATCTCTGAGACTAAAATGAGTTGTTCTTTCATTTATTATCTGCTATTGATAAAATACAGTTGTTCCATACTAACATAAGGATTTTCTGTAGATGGTGAAGGATATCAAAATTATGGATAATAATTAGAACTGGCATTTTACTATTCAAGCTGGCAGGAGAAATTTGAAGTGCAGTTATCACTAAGGAATTTAGCAGCAAGGAATAAATATTTGAGGCCATGAAATACTTCACTCGATCTTGTGCAGAAAATCATGCTAAGAAAAGTCAGTGTCCATAAAGCAGACAGAGGAGTCCTGCAATTTTGTTTGAATAAAAGGAGAGAGAGTCCATACCCCTGTGGAGTTTCTCTCTCGAGGTTTTGGAGGACACAGCCTCCTTTTATCCTAAACTCCTGGCTGCATATTGCCCTCTTTCTTTCCTCATTGACTGAGGAGCTAGGAAGGCATAGATTTCCAGAACTGCTTATGACATATTCCTCCCCTGAACATGTCATTTTCCTCCACAATTCAGAAGTTCAGGCTATCTGGATTCTGCAATAGACTTTGTGCAGACCCATTTGTCTATTACCCTAAAGTTCAGGAGTCAAACTCTCTGGGTTCTGTAACAAACTTGATCGGCTTGAGGTTGGTAGAGACATTAAGACCCATTTCAGAAACATTAACACCCATTTTTCCTAAAGACCTCCCATCGAGTTGTTTGTAAAGACATTAGCACCCATCTTTCTTATCGGTCTTGAGTCACATACCAAATCTTGGAACGTTATCTTTACACATCACAGCCAAAGTCACAGTTGCAATTGATGTCACACTGCTAGATAAATGAGCTGAAATTTCATTAATATTATTTTATTTAGTGAGATTTGTTTTTCAGGAATCTAATTCAAGGAAAAGTGGACATTTGAAATATGCCCTTCTTTCACACCCTTATGACTATAATTGATGTAGATTGAATAAGAACTCCAATCTTCTCAAAACACTCTTTGCAGCTCCCTTTGTGATACAATCATTTAACAAAGTGACTACATAATCACTGCATCTTGGCAGGAATATTAAAAATAAGCCTGTTCTTTCTGTCAAGTGAGACCCTGATATCGAACAATGAAAATATGGTGACTGACCAGAACGGCAGTGTACTACCTCTTAGCAATGTATTAGGGACAGAAATATATTTCTGTTTCTGTACAAAGGGATTTTAACTACTTCCAAACCAAATGAGTTAGCAGTTGAGGTGCCAGAATTTGTGATATGTCAGCACAGATACAGCAAACACAAAAAATGCAGTGCTAATAGCTGTGCTATGGTGGCTAAAATATTATTTAGAGGAGACAAAAACAAAAGTTCTTTAAGAAAATTCATAAGACCTTTACAACTTCATTCAAAGTTAGAACAGTACTCAACTTCAGAAATAAAAGTAGAACATATTTCTCATTGTGATCACAAGTATTGACAGAGGGTACAGCACAGGATTCAAGGTACATGTTTGTCTTCATTTAATGTAAAATAGGCTCATATGACTAGCAAGAGGAAAATTAATTCCCTTTGTTGCTTTGAATGTTGCTGTTGGGTCACTCTCCAACGTTGTATACTGTTATTTTCTTCCTCTTTGATGTACATTCAGCTTCTATTAAAGATAACACAAACCAATGAAAACTGGATCAGGCCAGGGTGTTATTAGCACCAAATTTCCCCCTTCATTTTCTGTTTCTATCACGTGCATACTGAATGTTTCCTCATCACTTTACAATTTGAGGGCACCAGTCTCTTAATTTGCTCCCCAGATGCTGTTTCAGGATGCTTTTGCTGTTTCATGCAGCCTGTCATTTCAGAGATGCTCAGACTTCATTTTGGCCTCTAAGGAGCAGGAGGAGCCTCTGGAAGCTGTGGAGGTTCAGAAACAGAAGAAAGCCTGAGGGCAGGGAGTGTGGTTTCTGGGCAAGCTGGAGGCAGTCAAAAGATGTGGTTTTGTGGATGGAAAATAAGTTGAATGGAACTCAGGAGCTGGTCTGTCATAAAGAGGTCTGACAAGATCCAGGGCCATGGTCAGTGATCTAGCCATGCTCTAGTTCTGATGCTGTTGCAAACTTAGGCATACATGTTGCTGGTGTTGTACCAAAGGAGTTGATTAGTAAAAAAAAGGAAGAAATAGTAGCAGAGGGATCCTTTCATGAAATAATGAGGAGGATAAGTTAGCCCAAAATATTTCTGAAACAAAAATCAGGCTTTTTACAATCTCAGAAAGCAGAACAAAATCACTGTTTGAATTTGTATTGCAATAGAAGCATCAAGTGAAAGGAATCCTATGCAGAAACTGAAATAGAACTTAAAAGATAAAAAATTCACAGATGTCTAAAAAAATCTGGATGAAAAGCATGCTAACTCTTTCAACAACAGGATAACTTCCCTACACCTTGGCTTAAGGAAAAACTACACATTTCCCCTCTCCTTTTTATCTACTGAAGGCAGTCTGGCTGTCTTATAATTCTGGTTTCAACAATAGTTTAAACAACAGAGCAATGTATTTTCTTTAGAGAAGACATGGAACTTAAAAAAGAGATGAAAGCTGTAAAAATGGACAGGATTTGCAGTGTCCACTTTTGGCCATCTGCATTAATTGCATGTGTGTGTATTTAAAATAATTAAATGAAGGTATGCCTTCCTTCTAACATAGAAAATAATTAGGTAATATATTAAAAGTAGATAACCCTGTTTGCCTCCCACTCAACCTTTCTTCATCATTCTTAATAGCAAACATCTAGCTATTGATCGGTTCATTTGAAATGCTACCAAGGTAAATGCCCTACTACTCTGAACTGATGAAAGAATTGAACAATCACAGTAATTGTGGCGTGTTGAGGAATGTAGATTGCAAGAACTGAATACAAAAAAATGCCTAATGCAACCTTTTCTTTCATGTAAAATATTACAAAAGAAAGAAAACACAGGTATAAGGCAGTCAGAGAAATTTAGTTTAACTCAAGGCAGATCACTCTCATCTCTTTCATTCTGCCTTTGTAGTAAAGACTGCAATTTCATTCTAAATCAATACATTTTCTCAGGCAACATGATTCTATTATAAATCATCATTTGTACGATGTGCTTCTGCTAATAAATCTGCAGCTAGAAGGGATAAAAAGGAAACTGGTTAACAATAAACTATACTGTTAAACTTGGACAGAAACAATTTAAAACACAAGGTTATCATTGAAGCCTGTATCAACAATATGCTCTCAGTGTCAACTGTTGTGGAATTAAATGTACTTTCTCTTGCAAATAGCTGCCTAAAAAGTTAAAGCTGATGCTCAAGACAATGAAAATGCTGAACCCAAACTATTCATGGAGAGATGAGATTGAATGTATATAATTTAGCCACAAACTTACCAACTGCATTTTGAGCAGATTTTTCAACAACTTCATGTAGCAAAGCAAAATTTGACACAAATACATATTTTGTGGCTTGGATGTAAACCTAAGGAGCTGATTACCCAATAGACTAAAAATTTCCCTTGAAACCTCAAGTGCATGCTCAATATAATCTGTTTAAAAGCTAAAAACACCAAACTGGGTAAAAAAAAAGAAAAAAGGCTGATGCTAGTATAAACTATTGAAAGTCCATTGATTCTGGAAGTTTGAGGATTATACATTTCTATTTGGAACAGAAGAAGTGCTTTTAAGTATGTTTCCATACTGACAATTCTCTATGTGTGTCATCCTCATATGCCCCCCCAAATTAGGAACCTAAAATAAAATTGCTAAATCCTACTTTAAGAAAAGGTTTACAAATAAAACAACTAAAAACTACAGTTTACTGACTTTTATTGACATCTGAACTCCTGTTTGCAGGCAAGAACAGGAAGAAATATCTGTCATTGACAGGAAGGCTCAGAAACCCCAAAAATTGAAGAGGTTGATACAAGTCCTCAGACTACACTAACTTCTCTTCTTGCCTTTGAAAGACATTCTTGTGGGCTAATGTGTCCCAAACAACTTTGCTCTATGCCTCTTGTCCAAAAAAATTCACCTTTCGACATTTTCGTTCCTGATTATTATTACCCTAACACTTTCGTGTTTCCAGAACTGTGAGAAAAATTATGCAATGGTCATGTCCACCACATCAGAAAATGTAACTTCTGAATAAATGGGCCCGTTTTCTATCAATTTCAGCATCTTTCAACCTTAAATTAGTAGAGACATTTCTTGCTTATGAATCTGAATAAACTTGGGAGGTTGTGGTTTTCTTAAATCTTAAAAAAAGTCTTCTGTCTTGGTCTTTCAATCTATCAGTAATACAACAGTGCACATTATAAAGTGAGTGTGAGTATAAACAAAAGATTCTGCTAAATTTATCCACATAAGGGAAAGGTATTGTGCAAGTAAACAGAATGTATTCAGTTTTCTTCATTAAGACTTCTATAGTAGTCAGTGAACAGAGCTCCTAGATTAATTTATTAGTGTTAACCTATCTATTCACATTTCTATGTTCAGACATTAGGAAAGCTCTGATACTTTTCTGTCTAATGTCATCATGTCTGCCTGAAAAATCTCTGTGTCAAGTAAGTTTTGTGCAGCCCCTACAGTTTCTATTTCCTTATTCAGGAACTGAACAGCAGCAGTCCAGTCCTGGGCCAAATATTGCCCTTGCTTGATAAATTTGTTAATCACCTCTCACATCTTGTTGATTCAGTGTCAATCAAAGGCAATGCTACTGCTCACATACTTGCAACTGAATTGTAGCTCTAAGCGTACGCATTAAGTGCTTTTTTGGATAGATGCCAGAGTTGCTTGGGTCCTTGCCATGTCAGGCTCCTTGTGAATACATTTTTCTCACTTGAACAGTGTTTTCAGGATCAGACTTGCATCTTTCAGCACATTGACAGCTATGCAACTCGGCACAGGTGAGTAGGAGCTCTCCTGCTACGAGAGTATTTGACTTCTTGTCGTGCACAACATTTAAGACTGGACCTACAGATATTTCAGGATTCAAAGGTCAGTGAGACTGGAGAATCTATGCTCAAGTGAATACAACCCTCTATGTTTCCACTAAATATCACACACACAAAAGACAGTGTATTTGAGCTCTTAGAGGAAGAAGCACAGAGATATAAAAATGAAGAAAAACTGTGCAAAAAGCACTTATATGAATAATTTAAAAATTGTCTGGGTAACATAATTTATTAGGCTAATATCTGGTTAAATCTTTTCCTTATACTATCCTACTGTGCCTGTGTTGGCAGCAAATTAAAAATTTATCAATTATCCACAACCTTACAGGTATTATCTTATATTTTCTAAATGATTTTTGAGGGTCTGGCAGCCTTGTGTGAACTTCTGAGCAACCCAGATCACTCCTGCACCGTATCGGCAGTGGGATTGCACTGGACTCCTTGGGCATGTGGTGTACAGTCACCAGCAAGTCTGGTACACCACAGAACTGATCCTCACATGCTCCTCAGAGATATTCAGGACCCAGGGGATTGATTTAGTGCCACGCTCAAACATTTAGCCATGTCAGGTATACTCAGCCACTAGCTCTATATATTTTGGGAATTGCATCCATGGGCAATTCTGTGTAAATGATGCATAAATAATGGGACAATTAAATCTGAGGTTTCAGATCTGGACCCTGAGGAACAGGGTTTTTGAGCTTCTAGCAAAATATTCTTTCATGTATATATTCCCCTAATGCAATCTGCAAGCTTGAGGCTGTTTTATATGGACAAAGGTAGGGAGATTGCCTTTGGTGCTAAATCCTTGGTAGTGGGTAGTACAAGCCATTCATTCTGTTGGTGGAAGAAGAGCTCAACTTAGGCTCCACCTGAGGCCTGAGGCATGAATATCATGCTCTCTTGGAGGGAAGGCCCATGTGACATGAAAAACACAGAAGAAATGCCTTTGGGGTTAGAATGACTACTGAAGAAAAAGAATATTACCATCTTAGCAAATATCCTCTTAGTATGTTCAACTTCTAGTCAAAATGGAATTTTCTGTAAAACATTTAAACTGCTTTCTTTCAGTTGAGGGAGTGATGCTTGACTAATAATTCATTAATTAAGAGACAGGAATGGCATGGCAATAACTTAAGGAAATAGCATTTATTTTTAGAAAAGCTCAATATAACTAAGGCAGTGGTATATCTTACAGTTTAGGAAGCAAAACTTATGCAAATATTGATAGTAATCTTTTTATAAACCATGAAGTATATATTAAGTTATTTTGACTACAAATTTGTAATCATTTTTTTCTAGCCAAGTTTCCTCAGTGTGCTTTGAACTCACATGATTCCCTATTTGTTCTACTTGCTCATGAAAAGTTAACAGTGCTAGTGCATAATGCTTATTCTTTACAATAGAACAATATCAAGGAAGCAAAAGCATTGGAGGGCTCTGAAGCTAGAAAAATAACACCTCACAATAGTCTAACTTTTTATTTATTAACAAAATTTTAGTTTTAATTACAGTGATGTAAGAAATGTCAGATATATATATATGTATACATACAGATTCAAAAAGAGGTCTGAATACAGCACATTTCTTTTTCAGAACAGCAAATTGTTCACTAACTTCAGGGTGCTGTTGCAAAGATACGAAAGATACATCTGTATTATAAGTGCATCTATGTGTCCATAGAGTGCAGTGTATAAAAGTTGTTATTTCAGACACCATCCAGATATACAGTGGTGACATTTCCCTCTCCCTGAGGTAAATGCAACTCTCATGTGCATGAGAGCAAGTCAGGACTGCCTGGCCAACACTCTGTCACAGGCCAGCCAGTAAATGTGCCACTTTGAAGCTCACCTAAGCCTCCTTCTTCACTATATCTGTATCTCTGCTGTCTGCTTAAGTGGGTGGTTAACAGACTGTGAATCCTGGGAGCAAAGACTTACTGTAAAAAAAAAAAAAAGGTTTAGGTACAGTACCAGCGTGTGTCAGATATCAGTACCTTATTTAGGAGTCTGAGCTCTGACTCCACGTCCTCTGTGCTAGGAAACTGGCGTTCCTTCACATCTGCAGCTAGTACCTTTGGCAGAGCAGCAGCAACTTGAGTGGGCATGAAACACTCAGGCCCTCTTTCTGGTCATCTTTCACCAGGACAGAAACCTGTTGGGAAGTTAATGTGGCAAAGTCTACCCTGCTTCTCTTCCTGGTCTGTGGAGAGCATTGACGTGTCATTCATGTCAGCTGGGCAGTCCTTCTGAAGGTCAGATCTGAAATTTGTATTTGATCTTTGATGATTATTTAATCTGATTTCTGACAATAGTGGTCACACACAATAGCAGTCAAGCTGGGGGAAGGAGGGGCTTAAACTGTCAAAAGAAAACTTATATTTGAAACCCCTCAAAATTGTTTCAGCATTTTAAGCAGTCCACTTTGCCCTGGTCATTCCTAGAATCAAAGCTGCTTTCCAGGAATTCTCTGCTTTACTAGCAGTGACATCCCACATACTTTTAATCAACTTCCAAGGTCAAAACTGAAGTAGAACAAAGCTTCAACAAGCATTAATTAAATATTATGAATTTATTTAAATTTGATACAGATCTTCTAAATGCAAAAGAAAAAAATTCTCACTTCTGATTTAGCAGTAGGAGAAAAACTAAGACAATATGGGATTTAACTGTTCATTTGAGAGAATGAAATATATGCTAATTTCTCTGAGCTTTTATGCATTTTTCATTGCTCTGCTCTGAAATAGGGATTTTCTTTCCTTGCCTCTTGTACTGGACAGCAATATGGAGCATATAACCTCATTCAGTAAGCCAAAGATTCATGGTGATTAAGATTTATCTTACAATTGCAATACACCAGATCATGAATTTTAG
Organism: Drymodes brunneopygia; assembly: GCA_013400955.1. Lineage (NCBI taxonomy): Eukaryota > Metazoa > Chordata > Aves > Passeriformes > Petroicidae > Drymodes > Drymodes brunneopygia. The sequence goes on along the minus strand of VZTZ01030475.1, from coordinate 1,273,689 downwards.
CTTCTTTTGAATGGCTCATCACTTCTTAGCTCAGCTATGCAGAAGGCTTCCAGAAAAACTGGTCTCCAGTTTCATGCAGATTAACCACAATGAAGGAGCCTCCCCGACAGGTACCGGCCCTCTACCCTATTCAGAAAGTCATTTTCTCTTTCTGTTATAACACATCCATAGAGAGGGGTCTAAGCCACAATCATGAATCCAAACACTTCCTAGTTTGGGGTGATCTTGGATCCAAACCAAGATTTGCAGCTGGGACCCATCTGTATCTATAACACAATATCAAATAAGTCTGCAGTGGTGTAAATTGGCACAGATTCATGGACTTCAAAGGAGGCGTGCCAGCTTGCAGGAGCAGAGAGTATGGATAATCCTACCTCTGTGAAGAAAGCAATAAAAGGGTCTGGGGAAATCAAAGTAGATAGAATAATTATGAAAAATCCAGATCAAACTGAAGAACAATAAGCCTTGAAAGTCAGAAATATGGTGTTATGCAAAGAGAAATGTTTGAGATACATTACAAGGATACTTGGCCTTGTCTGCTATTACTTGTGTTGCATTCTATGTCCTTAAGAAGCAAAGTATCCGTCATTTCTGATACCAAATTTCTCACAAAATAATTGCTTTAAGCATTATCTTTCTTTGAAAAGAAAAAAGTGGTCCAAAGCTTTGAGAACCATCAATAATATTCTCTTTCAAGATAATACTTTGGTCACTGTTTCATTCTCAGAGCTGGAGTGCATGTCACTCACTGTGACCCATTCCTGCCATAGGGCACCACAACACTCAGCAATTCTCATCCTTCAAGCAGTTTTGGAAATATTAACTAAACTCCTAAAAAATTCTTATAAAGAAGATGGATTGCCATATCCACATTTTTGTAGTCACCAATCCTAAACAAGGTGAAATAACTTGAATGAATATAGAGTAACAAAAAGACTCCCATCAGGTATGGAACTCAGATGTTTTGTCTTACCTCTTCTGACATCACTGAATTATTATTTTCCTGTTGAAGATGGAGATGTTTAATTATTTGATCTTAATATCCTGCATTTACATTTGGAACATAAAAAATATATTTACAAGGATTTTATGATTATTTTATAACAGAACTCAGTCTAAAAGAGACTGTATATAATTTTAGCATTTTGCCATGTTGTTTATCAGGTGTTGTTTGAAAGGAAAAAGCATGCACTCATTTCTTAGGACATGCTTGGATAGAAGTACTTTATTTCTGCAGGAGTCCCTTGGTAAAATTCATTAATATAAATGAAGTTACTTTAATATAAACAAGCCACTGTATTTTTAACAGTCTTCTTAAAGTCCTGTAAAACATTTTAATTGTATCTTAAATACTTTTTTCCTATTTTGTAAATTTAAATTTCAATAAAAAATAAGGAAAAAATAAGAGAACATAAAAGCCAAAGAGTCCTTTGGAGTCCCGTTAAATCAGCAAACAAGGGCCATAGAGTGCAAATATAAGAAGTAGCTTTATTAAGTCTGACAGATTCTTTTTTTCTCAAGTGGTTTTTTTAGAGCTTTGTTGAAAATGAGCTCTCTTATTTCCTCAGTTAAATGCTGCCAGCTTGGTTCTTTCCATGACTTTTGCCTTGTAAATTCCACCTGGCTGCCATCCTTCTGCCTGAACCATTGCATGTGCTCTGCTGCACAGCAAAGGTCACGTGCAGCAGGGATGCCTCGGAAAAGACTCGTGCCTGCTGCTCCACAGCATCAGCACTGGTTCTATCCCAAAGCACAGCTTCCACACACTCATTTCCTTCAGGATGGTACCAGCCACCACTTGAATGCAGCAGCATTTTGGAAATAAAACTGTGCAAACAGCAAAGTGATCTGTGCTCAGGTGCCTGTGACTGAGAGGAGGAGCTGTCTAGAGAATTATTTGAAGTTAGACTCTGATTAAAGGTTTCACCCAATCACTGCACAGTGATATTTGGAAGACAATTCCTGCTAGGAGATCATAACTGAGTTGTGTGCTGGTGAGCATCAGTGAAAGCGGGCAAAATAAGCCTTTCATACAAGTCAGTTATAACCTTTTCCTTGTCACAGAACTGCCAGTTGATCTAATTAGGCAGAGACAATGAAAATGCAAAGCTGGCACCACAGATCTAAGACAATATACACCACAGCCTAGGTGTCATCTCCTCTGCCTTTATAAAGGCTTGATCTGAACCATTAAAGCCTTAGCAAGGATTGGTTTGGGCAAAGAGTAAGAAAACATACTAATGCTTCTTGAAATGTCAGTTTGCTACCAATGAAATAAATTTTTAAAAATCATAAATTATGCATTCATATTCTATATATGATTTAAAAAAAAAAGCTTCTGTTGAACTATTGAACTGTGTCCCCAACACTCCTTGAAATATGGAGATTACTTCAGCTGTTGATTCCTCTTAGGTATATCTATCTGGCAGCATAGATAACCTCTGTGCACCTGCTCCAAACTTGGCTTTTTAGTTTACCCTTTACATTCTACTTTCCTGGGGAGGTGTCTGAGCAGTGTGCAATGCATGCGTGGGCACGAGAAAGGGCTCAGGCAGCAGTCCTGAGACACAAGTCTACCCTCAACAAGTAAGAAAAATAAGCATTGCTTCATTTGTGGCTTAAAGCAAACTGCACATGGCACAAACTGCATGGGCACAGCCCATGGAGGCAAGGCTGGGTAGGGAAAGGTGAACTGGATTACCTCCCTTGTTGTATAGCATTTAGCAAGGGCTGGATACACACATACATACACAGAAAAAAAGACTGGAGAGATTAATAACCCATAGCTGTAACAATTTTAGGTGCCAATTCTGTTTAGAAATAGAGGATTTTTAGATTTCCAAAGAGACTTAGATATCTACGTATTCCTATATCTGCCATTAGAAGTGCAGACCCTTAGAAATTCTCATATAATCCTGCCTATAAATATGTGAGCAAAGTACAGACACGAGCCTAGAGTCTATTCTAGAAGCAAAACTCTCACTCTGCTCTATTGAGGCTGTTCCAGTGGGAGCATCCCCATGTCTGATGGCTGTCTAGGTGAATTTATTGCAAGGATTCCTTGTAGCTGGGACTCAGTGCAGTGATAAGCATGTAAGAAGCTGTTAAGTGAAATGGGTGGTTTGTAAGAATATGCCCCTGCAGAAAATTGGACTGCCCAATTGAAGGAAATGGGTAATTCTGGAAGACTACTGGATTCACTGAGAGCACAATCACAAAACAATTCCAATCTTTTTGGTAAATTATCTAGTTAAAGCAGAAGTGGTGCCATATGAGTGCTGTATTAAGGAAGAGGAAAAAGTGATGTGACTGCAGGACTTGTTATCCACCCAACTGATAGGCAGGGTTTAAGAAAACAAGCACTGAGAAAGAAGGGAAAAAATAAAATCCCTAGAGACATGGAGAGACAGGTGATAGATAATTGCTAGGTAAATAGCTGTATACATTTAGATTGAAATATCTGTTAACTTTGTGTATGTACTCTGTCCTTGAAAAGACAGCTTTCTTCTTAGAAAACTGTGTCACAACTACTTCTTGATCTCAGTTAACCATGTGACACTGTAATCGACTGTGTGATACCATGAGACATTTTTAGTTAAACTGGAGAAAATAGGGATCACAACAGGACAAGGGCATAAAAGAGGACTAGCCAACTTTTAGTGCTGACATAAGAACTAAGCATTGTGTGTAAAGTATTTTACAGCAGGAAGGTTCCTACTCCTCTTCCCAGGCATGGATTCTTGGTGCTGATTTTGTGTGCATTTTTTGATGCCCTTGGTAAAAAATAGTTGGTGTAGTGCTGATATGTCCTAGTGATACAGGGTTGGGAGGGAATATGACTCTGAAGGATGGCTGGGATGGAACACACAGGAAGAACCGCATGACGTTGTAGGCTGGAGTAATTGAAATTCAATACTGCAAAATGCAAGGTCGTGCACTTATGGACTAATAACAAAAGCCTCTGCTACAGGCTAAGAGCTCATTTGTTAGAAATGACTGAGGAAGAGAAAAACATGGGCATATTAACAAGTCACAGGATAACTATTAACCATCAAAGTAATGTACTTGCAAAAAACCAATGCTGACAGGAGCAGTATTTCTAGTGTGGATAAGGCAAACTTAGTGCCATTGAACAACTGGAGATATGGTCAGCTCCAAGGTGGGAATGCTGTAATACAGGCCTAATCAACTCTAGGAGATAAACTGTAATCAAAACTTGGGCACAAAGAGGCTGTGGTAGGGGAAGAGGGCTTGTGGGAGCTATGTGCAGTGGGAAGCAGCAAGCAGATTTGTGCAGCAGGAAACTGGCTCCAGCTCAAAGACAGTGCCAATATAAAAAACCAGTAGCACACATAATTTTAGGTTAAAATTCAGATATGCTTAAAATCAGTAGAGCAGTGAAGTGGTCAAACAATTTCTGTCAGTAGCAGAATCTGCTGAGATGAAAATCAACCAAAAAATGAAAAACTTATGTTACATGCATATACATATATATATATAAGGTCATTTGTAATACGAGGAACCAGACCTGATAGCCCAGCAAGTTAATTCCAGCCTTCAGCTCAGGATTTCTTTTTCTGCCCTCCTGAGACCTGCAGTAGCTGCTTCCCTTCCCGTGCTCCCCAGAAGGGCTCACTGAGAAGCAGTGTTGGTGTAACATGATGCAGAGCTCCATGGCTCCGTGCCCAGCACTAACCCGTGAGCTCTCTCTGGTAGCTGCAGCCAGGAGGCTCAGTGCCACAGAGGAACAGACTCCCAGTGTGACAGGGAGGGAGGGGTCCTAATGCAGGAGGAATCCTCTGCATGTGGGATGCAGATGGAGAGCCTTCCCCCACAGCTGGAAAAAAGTATTCTCTTCTGCAAAGTGCTTGCAGAGGTGTGAATCAGACATCTCTGCTGGCTACTTTACATATGTACTTAGTTTTCAAGTAATTTATAACATCAAAACAATTATAAATGTATATTAATAGGATTTTGGTCCCTGATCAAATTATTTTCAGAGCAACACTTTAGTGCTGCTTTCAATTTTCATTCCTTCTTCATATTTACCACTATATATATTTTTTTTCCTTTTACCGCAAGCAAGTAACCTCAAAAGTTGCTAGTATATAAGATTGGATATGTTGCTGAAGATATTTATATTTTTGCAAAGTAATAAGTATTCATTGGGTATGAGTATGTAGACCGAATGCCCTTGAATAAGTAGTGTGTTTTCATGGGATTAAATGTATAAGTAAGTACTGTTCAGAGTAGGAGACTTAAAGTCATGATGTAAAGATTGACAAACATCAGCAAAATAAAAGTGATTCCTCTGGCACAGGGGAATGTTAGAATTGTGAAACATGAATGTACTGCCAAGCAGTTCATTGTGAGGTTTGGTTTATATGTCTCCAAAGGCAGTTTGTTAGGAAGTGACTGGGGGGGATTAGTGAAAGGATATTAAACATTTTAGCTGTCAGTCACTAGTTCAAATCCTCTGCAAGGCAGAAGTGAATAAGGACCTAAAGCACTGAAATTGATGGAGTTGGTGCTATGGCTGATCTTAAAGTTATGTACGTGCTTAACAGCTTTGTTGGACAGAGGCTGCAAAGTCAATGTTATTTGTCGGCCCATGTGAAATAAGTTGATGTCCCTGATTCAATCCCACTAAGTCAGCACCAAAGGATTAAACAGCAATGAAGTGCTTTTGCACATCTGGTGCTTCTCCCACTGGAGCATGGCTGAGTGACAGGCAGGGGAAAGCCATACCTGCCTTGGGTAGAGAGGATTTTAGTCTCTAGTGCTGTAAATCTGGCACCTGTCACAAGCACTAAAGCTCACATTACATAGGACAAACCTGGGGCTTTGTTTTTTCTTAAACGTTTTCACAGCTACATCTAATCAATATAGTCTTCTCTTTGTTGTAGGAAGAATCAGTAATTAACTTTCTGTCTAACACAAGCACCCTCCCAAGCTGGCATGGAATTCTGAAGAAGAAAAACAGTTTTGCCTAAACTAATCAGTGTCATACAATTATTGAGAGTACAAAAAAAAAATCAATGCTGCGTATCTTCATTTTATTACAGGGAAACGTTGAGGCAGTCACAGAAAGTCTAGAGAGACCCTAGTCAAGCATTCATCAAGGTAACACTTTCAGGATTACATGGGTGGAAGTAGGTACTCATTGTAGGATTAAACAGCAATGTCACAGTTTTGTGATTTGCCTCTGGAGAAGGAAAGGAGATCAAGAGCTTTTATCGTGTACAGGTGCAAGACACAGGAAATTAGGCTTGCTTTATAGACCATGATTTCCTGACTACACAAGCATAACAATAATTAGAAATCTTGCAGAGGAGATTATATACTGCAAATGTAGTTGTTTACCTCTAGGTTCCTACTGTGAGATGAGTTTTCCAATATCATTAGTTATGCTGTATATTTTCCTTAGCTGAAACAGGAAGAAAAAAGTCTACATATTATGAGACTTCTAAAGCTATGTGGCTCATGAAGTCATATAGATGTCATAGGGCAATAAAGGAAATTAATCACCATAGAGGAAGTGGCAAAATCAAACTACAATTTAATGAAAATTCAGAAAAGAATGTCATTTTATGGATATGACATTGGTATCTATCTAACTATCTGCATGTGTGCATCTATCTGTGTATATGTCACTTGTACCTATATACATTTTCTGTAGCTTTTTGATTGAAAAGGTCATGCAGATCAGAGCCATCATAACTTCTCAAACTCATGCTGTCCTTGGAAGACAAACCCAGAAAAATCTGAAGAAAAAAATCCTACCCAACATAATGAAGAAGATAAATATGTGAAATTATACTTGTCTTATAAAAAGACTGTCCATATAATGAACTCTAAGGTGATGTTATCTGTCTTTGAGGCATCTGAAAAGCTTTCTAGTGACAACCAGAAATATTGTTTAGAGGTGAAGAGATAGAACCTAACTTGAGATCATGCTAATCATTCACAGATAAGTGAAAGGTAGAAATCCCAAAGGCACATTTCCCTTTCAAATAGAAGCTACAAAAAGTTTATTGATGACCATAACACTTACTTGCTGTACCTACCACTCATGGATGTTATCAGATTTTCAACCACCATGTGATAGTGTGTTTAGAAAATATACAAACTTAACATCTCGTTACTCCAACATATCGTGTCCAATACACTTAAGACAGCCTGTCAGCTTTCTGAGTGTTGCATTGCAGGCTTGTTTTAGTTCAGCTGAGCCATTAGATTGTTTTAGAAATACATTGTGTGTATTATTTAGACACATGCCACCAGCAATAAGACATTTAAGCATAATTGACAGCCGCCTTATCAAGCAATGAATGGCAAGGTGTATGTCAGAGACAGACAGTCTTCAACAAACAGAAACCATTGTACAGAGTAATGATAAGATTTCCACAGAACAAATGGTACAGTTGTATTAAAATTATATCTGATTAGATTAATCAGTGAGTTTGAATTGAGAAGGTAAGTTCTAATAGCTTCTCTTTCTTTGATTAATATAGTGTTAGTTATTTACCAGCCTTTGTTTGATATTTCACAATACAGACCTCATTGCTCACTATATTTTTTTTGGTTTTAGTATTAATTATGAGCTAATCATGATATATGTAAGATGGAATTAATTTCACCTTCTTTAATGATCTAATATCTAGATTTCCACTCGTGTCACCTCAGAGTTCATTATCACTCTCTGGAGGACAATTCAGACTCTCTGCTTTAGGTACCATTTTCTCAGGTGAAGCAACCTGAATGATGCACTTTGATAGACCCCTGACTTTTAAATGGCTAAAGTGAGATGAATGCTACCCATAGGGACAACCCTTTGAAGGTGAAGATGAGATGACCTCTAGAAAAAGAACTCATTTAAATTCAGGTTTATAGAATAAAATAAATACTGGTACCTTCCAAACCACTGAGAGTTTCAGTACCATCCTCGCTGGAGCCAGGAGGTCACCCTGAGCCTTGCTATGAAAGGCCATACACACTGCAATCTTTCCTGTTAGCAACACCAGATGTGGAGAGAACTGTGACTAATGTATCCATTACATTATCATGGAATCAAATTTTTGATGCCTTTTTGGCAACAACAGATGGCAGTGAATATGGAAGTTGGACTGCATGGTAGAATTAGCAGTGGTGAGGATTGAGACCTCCCTGAGCCTAATTGTTTTCATGTGCAGTGCATCTGCAGACAAAGATACATTATGGATCTTTAAAAGTACCCACAAAGTGTTCTGAACACTGGCATTACAGGAAGACAATGAGAGAAAAACATAAGCTCTTACAAAGGAAATTAGTAGATGATATAAAGTTTCATGCTGGACTTGATTTAGACTTCAGTTGTATGGTGAAGAGTGAAAGTGATGCCTCATGAACTCATAATTGAGATACGTAAATAAATATTCCCTATGTGTAGGAATTACATTTTTTGCTTTCTTTTGATATCTCCCAAAGCAGTTTTTCATGCTTCTCAAATAACAAAATTATTTTCACATTGGTCAAGGTGAGAGGCTGAAAAATCACTGGCATATGTGCTTATTCCCTCTGCTGGAAGGAGATCTCTTTCAGTGACAAATTAAAAGAATTTATTTGATTTTTTTCTAGGAATACTAAAATGATCTATGGCAATATTGTTGTGGTGGAGATGGCAAGCTTCAGGTGACTAACAGTATGCAGCAGCCAGATCACATTTTTAACAGTTGAAAACAGATCCACAATGGTACTCTCTCCTTGGCTTGGATTCCCAGAGGAGATTTTCAGCTGGACTTGTTTTCCTGAGAAGCCTTGAGTGGAAGATTTAAAAGTCATACAAACAGGACCCTCTCATTGCAGCTCTGTTCTGTGGAACACTCAGCACCTAGAAAAAGCTATTTAGCTCTTATGTATAGGGAAATCATTCCTATTTATGAAGAAAATTGTACATCAGATTCATTTTAGTGAAAATCTGAAAATTGGTGTTTAAAATTTGCCTCTCTCATTCAATTGTGCCAGGAGTTTTGTACCAGCAGTTCTGTGGCCTAGGAATAAAAGCAAGCTATTGTCACCAATTAGTTACCCAGAGGTCTGAAGCATAATTATTCTCTTACATGTGGTTTATTGATATTTCTTGAAATTATTTTAGTGAATTTTTATTCAGGTACAGTAAATCAAATTCTGAATAGATTCATTCTCAGCTAAGACATAAGGACAGAATTATCAAAAGGAAGAAAGGATTATCCAATTGTCATCACTATTAGTGAGTTTATTCTCTAGACAAAATTTAGTATCTTACAGTTTGTTTTATGTAGAAAGAGAAATAAATTATGAAGAAAATAAGAATTAAAAAAGCTGTACATATTCTGTTTCCTCAAGCATGACAAATCTGAACACAAATTTCACCATTCACAGTCATCATGGTTTTTATCCAGCTTTCTACTTAAAAAAATCTTATCCTACATCCTATCACTGCAAGCATGGCCCTGGAGCCACAGAGCACTTACCCTTCCAGCTGTGCCAACTCTCTTCCCATCCTCTGTCTGAGCACTTTTCTTTGCTTTTCAAAATCCAAACACATCTATTCAGGTAAGGATGATCCCTGAACCCCCTTACATTTGTCTCCAGATTGAATAGTGTTTTGTGTTTATATTTTGTTGTTTGAGATTTCTTTACTTCAGCTTCCTTCTCCTTTAACAGAGGTTAACAACTTTTTAAAGTTATCTTAAATGAAAGGCAGTGGTTAAGCCTAATAGTTCCACTGAATTTTAATCAAAGCTATAAGAATGTTTTAAGACTTTCTGAAAGTAAGTTTAAAGTTTTACAGGGCTATTAAATGTTAACCTGGCCTTTGACAGCAATAGCGTGGTTTCATCAGCTCACACTGCGAAGAATTAAGGAAGCTGGAGTGCAGAATGAACTTCCCACTCACATTCACCAGTATTCCATTTAGGTTTTAAATACTGCTTACTTATTACTATGAGATCACTGGAAACCACAGGGAATCCTACTAGCAATCCTGCTGACCTCCATCACCTCTTCTCCTGCTCTAAAAAAAATTGGCAGCAAATGTTTCTCTGTCTTTCTGATAAGCTTGACAGGTTCATTACTGCTCTTTAGTTTGCTAAAGCTCAGAATAAAAGTAGTCATATGAAATTCTTAAGCAGACATTTAATTTCATTCATACTACTTGAGAGCACTATGTTAACACACATAGCATTGCACAAATATGCTAGCAGTTTTTCAGCTTGAACTGTAGAAGTTAAAGCAAAGAGTGGTGCATTTGGACATGTTGTATGCCAGTAGAGAATGCTCTCCTAGAATAGTTCTTTGTCAAATCCAGCTTTTAATAGAAGTGGTTGTGGAGATCCCTTCATTTAGTAGTCTGACAGGTCTGGTGTTAAGTTTCATCCTGTCATGCTTACTTATAATCCTTGTGCCAAAAGAAACCATTCCTTTCAGTCATGGAATTTCCAGTTTGCAAGTAATTGTGATGCTACCATACCCATCTTAAGTCTCATTTGGTTGATCTAAAAGCATGTTGAATTCTTTCCTTCTTTCCTTGTAAAGCAACTTTTCCAGTGTCTTTTCCCTGTACATTATGCTTTTCTGAATTATTTACACTTAATCAGCATTATTCTAGTATTCATTTTACCCAGGGTTTTACACAGTTTTTATTAATGCAGTGAGAATTGTTTATATGAGGGAGATGTGTACAGTACAAACCACCATGGAAAAGAACTAATTTTTATCCTAGTTAAATAATTTATCCCAGAATACATAGATAAAGTCTGTTTCTTGAGTATGATACAAGAAAAATGTTTATGTCTGCCCAAGTCAGCAATTCCCAAACTCTAGGTCACAGCTGTGAGCAATTAAGGTTAGTGGGTTCAGGAGCCCCACAGATATGTGACAGGCAGTGGGGAGGGTGTTGGGTCAAAGAAAAAAAACCCAGTTTTAGGAACCATTGATCTAACCTTCCAGAACTCCAAGGAGCACTGCCATGAACAGGGAGTGCTTCTGATGGTTCTCTGCTCCCCATCAAACCCCAGCCTGAGTTCAGACAGCTCAGAGTCTGGCCCAGCTCACTCCTGATATCTATATGGCTTGGAGAACAGAAAGAGCATGAGGATCACATCAATCTTCTTCCACTTCTCACATGCCTTCATCCATTCCTTTCTAAGCCTTTTCCTCAGACATTTCCTTTCCACTGAAGGACAGAGTACTGATTTTTTAGGAACAACCTACTTGGTGTCTGCTCTATCCAATTCAGAGAAGGGACAACAGGACAAATATATGTGTGACACATGGAAAGGACATTAAGTCTTGTGTGCCTCATCCTAGTTGCTTCTATATACATGGAAAAAAATCTGCAGGGCATTTATAACACTTTTCCCTTGGCGAACAGGCTATGTTAGCTATATTAATTTCTTGCCTGTATAATGTTTCTCCTGCCTGAGCAAGTGGTAACATGCATTCTTCTTTATTTTTCTATCCTTATGATTCACATGAGCCCTGAAATCTACCAAAACCTAAGTTGTTTTCATTTTCTTTGAAAATTGACAGGGATCATCTGTAGGAAGAATTCTTTGTCTCTGGAGAAATTGAGCTCTTGTCCCTGCATAGAGCTATCACAGCCTTACACGAGTTCATACAACCATGATTTCTCTAGAGAGACCACATATAGGGCAAGCACACAAGCTCCTCATCTTCATCCTTCTCCTGCTACCCGTCTTTCTCCCAATGTCCTAATTACTGATTATACAGGAATGTTGTTTTAGAACCACTAAACCTTCTGTTTAGTTGTTCTAGCCATGCTTTAAAAAAGACTAGTACATTTTAAGTGGAATAAGGAGCACTTGGAAAAGGCCAGAGAAGAATTGAAAACTCTAAGACTTGCTTTTCTCTCTCTTCAATCCTTGTCTGTGGCTTTGCTACAATCCTGGCCCATGTCTCTGTTCTTCTCATGCTGACTCTTGCAGCCTTGCTTTGTTGTTATAGATGCATTTCATCTTGTCTTTAAATAAATTATATTATTCTCCTACTTTGTTTTTCTTTTATAAAATAATAGTTTACTTCTCAGTCATATGTTGGGTTTATGCTTCTTTTCACTACTTTTAAATTTATATGCGAGTCTGCCTCATATAGATCCTTCTGTTTAGTTCTAGCTATGCTTAAGAAGGAAAGAAAAACTGGCTCCTTTTAAGTGAATTAAGAGCACCTGGAAAAGGCTGGATGAGAGGAATCAAATTATATAATCAAATAATAGGACCATAGAACTGTTTAGGTTAGAAAAGACCTCTAAAATCATTGAGTCCAACCATTACCCAGCACTGCCAAGTCCACCACCAAGTCATATCCCTAAGTGCCACGTCCATAGTCTTTTTAATACTTCCAGGGATGATGACTCCACCACTTCCCTGGGCAGCCTGTTCCAGTGCTTGACAACTCTTTTGATGAAGAAACTTTTCCTAATACCCAACCTAAATCTCCCATGGCACAACTTGAGGCCGTTTCCTCTTGTCCTATCACTTGTTACCTGCAGAGGCTGATCCCTACCTGGCTACAACCTCCTTTCAGATCTTTCCTGAGCCTCCTTTTCTCCACACTAAACAACTCCAGCTTCCTCAGACACCTCACATGACTCGTACTGGGAGGCAATTTTTTTTTTTTGTCTCTTTTGCAGATTTTTTTCCCTGGGGAAATGAGCGAATGAATGGGGTCTGGGATGTTATATCACTTTTTGAATTTTGTTTCTGACACTTTGTAACTTTTCAAAACTTCCTCAACTTTGGAAGAAGTAAAGCTCAAACAAGTAAAATGAAACTCTGTAACTTTGCCACTCCACAACTTTTCAAAAAGGTGGAAAAGGTATTTAAAATGTAACAGAAAGAATTATAGAGTTTCAGTTTCCTGTTGCTTTATACTTTTCCAGAGTTGAAGAGGTTTTTAAATTTATGGAGGTGCAAAAAGGAAAATGCAAAAAAAAAGGAATAGGGGGAATAGAGGTCACAGTTTTTAATGTATGTTTTATAGAACAGGGAAGCTTTGGGGTAAAAACGTAGGACAAAGAAAAAATAAAAGATCTGAAGCCACGCAAAGAAAATTGTATCATTTGGTACAGTATAAAATAAAATACAGTTTCCATTTATTATTCAAGGATGTTCTTAATAAATGCATTCTCTCTTATGACTAGGATCCATGCATCAACTCGAAAGCATTTTACAAGGTCCCAATTCAGAAAAGATCATATCCATATTTATCTATACTTTTACCAGGTTGCAGTGTCTGGCACTTGGTTGGAGGCTGTAAGTAGCAGTGAAGCTCTTTTGTGAAGGAGACAGAGCATTCTCAGAGGTCTCTGCTGCGAATGCACTCCCCCAGGCACTAAATTTAAACAGGAATCCCATCACCCTCTACCCCAAAAAGAAGACACATTTCTTTGATGCTGCCATGTTTTACACAAATAACTGTAGGACATTAAATATCTCTGTGCCTGTTTCTGCTTTGACTGCCTCCAAGAATCCTGTGCTGAGCGCTCATGGTCCAGCTCTGCAGCAGAGAGATGGATCTGCCCAAGCCCCAGGCAGGTCTCAAAGGCCCTGCTCAAGAGCTGCAGCCTCAGAAAGGTACCAGAGACAGATCTCTCATGCCAGAGCAATTTTTCTAGGAAGAAACTATACAAATTTTGTAACTTTGTGCTAAATATAGTGACCCAATTAATGTAGGGCCCTTCTCCTGTAACCTTTCTGAATTACCAGAAAACCAAGGCATCTGCTCTCCATGGTGCTCACTTAACCACATCTGGGGCAGGTTGTATAGCCATCCCCACCAGTGCTGGGGAAATGTCCTGTCCCAGCAGAGGATTTTAATCACCTGCAATATTGAGTTTCCTGACACAAAAGCACTTTACCTCCTCAACAGGGATCCAGGTGTGTGCAGATACTCTGAATAACACCTGAAAGTCTAAGAGACACAGGCATCTAAATCCCAAAATAATTTTTGAGACTTGCATCAGGGGAGTTTTTATGGGGCAGGAAGGTTCCCTGGGGCTCACTCAGTGGCCTGGGAGCTTGGAAGTGGTGGACTTGTCTCCTTCTTAGACTGCTGGACCCAGCCACACACAGGCTCTGTGCACTGAGTCCTTACAGCCCACATTACCCCGTGCCTGCTGGGACTGGAGGAGTGTTTCCATCTTGCACATGTAAACAAACCCAAAACTGTAGTTATGTATGGTTCTATAAAAATAACAAGAAAACAACTATGTAGAGTTGGATTTCTTCAAATTCATTCTGTACACATCAGCTGTAAACATAAAGGAACAAATACAAATGGGGAGCACTGGGTGTGTGTTTGTTTTTCAGATGAGAATGCTTATTGCATTTACCTGTGAAACTGGAAAGACCGTAGATGATTCAGATTATTGGGTAAATAATGCATGTTTAAGAATATGACCCTGACTGTCCCTTTTGCTGGTTCTTCATTATGTTGAATGATTTATTTATTGTATGTCTGTGATTCCAGTCCCTCCTGGACTGGATGATGTCATCTTTCTCATGTATTACACATGCTGCACCCCAGGGAAAAAGGCAGCAACATGATTCAACATTTTACTATTTCTCCTTCCTCTCAGTACATAAACTTTATATACATATTTGTTTGAAATGTCACTGAAGCATCTATTTAAAAATAAACATTTATAGAAAGAGGAAAAATAACAGATGTCTGTTCAAGTTCATTTTCTCTATTACTGACATTTCAGGCAAACTATTCTGTTTGTATCATTCACTTTAGCCTTGTTTGTAAAGAATTCCCATAGTACTTTCCATGTCTGATGGCTAACACTTAGCTTTGGAGAGACTTATGAAGCCAAGGTGAAATGGTGATAGAGTGAAATAGCAGCAAAAAGTCTAGAAAAGTGAAACTAGCACAACAGCCACTCCCAACAAACAAACAAATAAAAATACAACCAACCAAAAAAAAAACCCCAAAAAACAACCACAACCTAATGCTAGTTTCCTAACTGAAAAAAAAGAGGCTCTTAAATATCGATATTTTCTCAGTAGGAGGCCATTTTAAAGGTTTTTTTATTTACGTTTGTTTGTATTTATTGCATATATGAAATATGTAAACCTTCGAATCGCATTAAAAAGTTCCTGGAAAGGAGGATGACAAAAACCGATCAGAATAATTTTCTGTGTTTTGGAGGCAATCTATTTCTCTACACTGCACTGGGAAATCCATCCCACACATCAACCTCCCAGCTGAGCACAATATAAGCAGCTCTTGGGAGGCAATGAAAATTTCCAATCCCTGACAACTTTTATGAGCTGGGATTTGGTGTCTGCCCTTTAGTAAAAAGCTGTGCCTTCCCTTGAAGAAAACATTTGTATTCTATTGCTACCCTACCAGTCCTTACCAGATACTCCCTCTGTTTAAAGGCTTGTCAAAACTTATGATGGAATCAAACTTCTTTTTTTCTGCAACTGTAACATTCGAGGCATCTTATATAGATAAAACTAAGTGCCTGCTTTAAACCACAATCCATATAAATTAAATTGGAAATGACTTTTATAATAATGTACTTATACGTGGTATTTCAAGTACTTGCTTTATGTTTAACACAAAATACAAAAATTCTGAATTCTGGGAATCTTTTCTCAAAAAGCCTTTTTGATATATATTGCCTCCAACATTCCAGTTCTTTTACATGCAAAAAGGACATTAATATGAATGAAAGTGATTTGTAGGGCAAGGAGACTCTCAGAATTGAGATGCATTAAAAGGTTCTTAGAGGAGAATTTTAGATAGAGGGAAAAATGATGGAATTATTCAGGGAGTATGCATTTGACTAGTCTATCCTAATATAAAGTATAGAGTAAATAGTTTCTGACTCTTAATGCAAATATTCTAAACCAGTGGTTGTTGGACCAACTAGTGAATATATCTTTTAAATCATCTGTACCTGAAAATACTTGAGTTAAAATTGATTAGTTCTATTTCTTATATATTCACAATGTTAAATATGTGTGTATCTATATGTATAGATACACTTCAAATTTTATAGTGTTAAAATATATCTGGCCAAAAAATTCATGTATCATCACTGAGGAAAATAGCTAGCTAAGCTTCAGATAAATGTATAAAGTTCTGTCTGGAAAGACTGAATCCATTAGTGAACTGAACTAATAGGTCAAGAAAAGTAATAGCCAAATAAATATTTTATAAGCATTTTGTGAAACTTGCTAATGGTTAAAGCTACTAATCCTACACTAGTGGGAATCTTTATTCAATATCAGGTCATTATTCAATACATATTGTCTCCAGTTTCATACAAAGTGACTTTCTGAGCATGACTGGAAAAAGGCATTTTCACATTAATTGAATACTCTAGGATACAATGGATAAAATCTGCTGCTGTTCTGACTTTTTTGCTGGTTAAATGATTGGGGGAATCAAACAGTGCTGTATGAAGATACATCAAAAAAGAGTCACTTTTATTTGCAATAAGTTTTCATAACTGAATTTTCTCTTGAAATCATAAGTTACGAAAAGGCTGGTGTCAGGCAGTAGGAACATTCCTTAGCTCAGGATCTCATTTTGCACTGGTGCAGTGTGGAGATCCAGCCCTCCAAACACCTCCAGTCAGTTGTTTGTGAATGCCAGCATGGATGTGGGATTAGCATGGATGTTGGATTGCATGTCCCTACCCTCATCATTTGTAAATCCAATTTTTATCATTTATTTTTGTCTTTCCCTTGGACTCAAGTCTCTCCCCATGAGGAGGTGGTGGAGATGGGAGTTGCCATGTGCCCCATATGAAGCTGGGGGTTACACAAGGCAGCCAAGTACGTCTTGCTGACTGCGACTCTGGGCACACACATTTCTCAGAAATTGTTTAGCTAGGACAAATCCCGATGGATCAAGTAGCAGAGGCAGCTTCTCAGTGTTCAGGGCACACTGGAAATTATCCTGTTGTGGCTGCCTTCTCATACAGTGCTAAAAACCAGAAAATACAGAGCTCAGAGGGCAGATCGTGACAACTGTCTGTCTTGCCTTTCTCTTTTAATTTTTTAATTTGTCTTCCTGTTGTTTCCAAGTCAAGCCAACTCTACACTCTTTTTCCTGCCTGTGTCTACGTTCAAACTCAGATGGTATTTATTCTGTCAAAACCACCATTAACACCAGTGGAACATTTTTAGATTAAGAAACCACTGAACATCAGAAAAAAGCATGAGGTCTGTTGCAGTGCAGATGCACCATTTTGATTCAATATGAGTAAAATAACTCAAATGAGTCTAAAAATTTCTATCATCCTTTATGCTTTTCTAGCTTTAGTTTCATCCCTTATCCTTAGCATTTAAAAAAGAGAAAAAATCCAAAAACTTTCATGTTTGAAGACAGAACTTTTTATGATTCAGTAATCACTGAGGTTAGACCATAACACTGATGTACTGACCAAGGGAGCATTCCTTTCTCAGGACACTAAATCAATTTTACTAATTTATGTTAATATTTAAGCAGGGAAAATACTTAATGATTCTCTCTTATCTAGTCCAGATGGATTGATTTCTTTTCCTAAGAGTGCAGTTTATGAAAATATTGTCGAAACTAACTGTGAGAGTGCTAGAAGAACATAAACTGTATGATTCTTATGTATAATTTAAAAAGCAATTTCAAGGCTCCAGTTCTATAGCTGTTCAACATATAAAATTCTCACTCAGCTCTGCAGTTGGAGGAGATTCAATAGAAGTGATTTTACAATTGATTTCAGTAGGTGTTTTGACTACAAGGGAAGAACAAAATTGGCCAACAATATTTGTAAAGTGATTTTGGATTCTTGGGAGTGAAGGCACTACAGTGTAAATTGTTATCATTTTTATGAGCTGGAGCACTCATCCTATCTGAAATTCTCTAAGAAATGTCTTAGTTTTAAAAAATTTGAATCCATAGTCTCATTCTTTGCTCCCCCTGTTAAGAATGAGCACCCATGCAAACAGGAATGCCACAGGTGTAGAACTGACACTGTGTATAATGAGAGGTAGCACACGTCAGTAAAAGAGCAGAAGAGGTTTTAGGGCAAATTCCTTTTTGCCTTGCCTTTAGCCTCATGATTTTTGCATTCCAATCATACACAGTGGTGACAGTTTCTCTCTGAGACTATTCCATAGATTGAGGTTTAGGTATTCTTCAAAATTATAGGGAATTTACAGTCAAAATTCTGCAGAAATAGAGTTTGTAACCTGTAACTGCAGTAAATTAAACCAAGGTCTGTTCCCTGGCTCAGAAGCCAGCTGGCATGATCTGCCCACCTCTATGCTGTTAAACTCTCTTACTTTCCAAAACAGAGTGTCTGAATCCAAGCTGCCTATTGGGAATGATCTTTGGCCCATGTTAATTTCCAAATTGTTCCAGTGATTTTTTGGAAGAGTGCTAGCATTCACCAGCCAAAACCATGTCAGGGATTTTGTCTCCTAGCACTTTAACTATACAGACAGCTGAGTTCCAGTGCCTGGACTATGTGTTGACCGTTTTAGTTTTTTCAGTCTAGATGTGCTTTCTATCTATTCCCGGTGCTTTCTATTTCCGAGCACATGCTCTACCTACAGGGTAACATATCAATGGAAAGAGTTTGTCATCTGTCATCAGAATAAAACCATTAACTCCTTGAGCTCTTGAGTGGACAGAGAAACCTAATGTGAAATCCTGAGCCAGATGCTGGGGACCCCAAACATCCTGTTTTTCAGTGAAGCTGCAGGTAGCTCCTCACCCAGCACAAAGGGTGAGTTCAGAAATCTTCCATGGATGGCCAGCTGATGCCAGATGTCCAACTTCCAGGTACTGTACTACTTGGGACACCTGCTCTCATGGCAGTACATATCCTTTAAAGGATATGAGTAAGGTTGCAGTTTTTCCTACATTTTTCCTTAACTTTGCATGACTGATACAGCAGCTTTAGTAATGTTTGCTTAATTGCATTTGTGCACGAAAGACTGTGATACCTATCAATGTTTATATCTCTTCATTTCTGTAAAAAAAATACATACTCAGGAAAAGGTTAGTGGGAGAACATGTGTACAAGAGATTGATATGGGAAAAGCAAAAACCTACTGCCATAGTTTCTCAAATGTCCTTAGTATTACTATAAATATTTTCCATTTCTATGTGACTGTATATATTTTTGCTTGTTTTCCAAATGCAAAACAAAACACCTTTGTGGAAATGTGATATCTTACATCTGACTGACTAATATAGTGGAAATATACAGAAAGCTCTTCTTTGGGGCTAGAAAAGTCTCAGGTCATCACAGTTACATCAAGATTCACATTTCAAACAGGCAGTTATCTGGGGGAGGTGGTGATGACATTTTTGCTGTTATTTTCCCTTTTATAGACATTAACACCCCACTATTCTGTTTGTGGAACAGTTCACATCAACTTCAGGCAAAATGAACATGGATAGTTTTAGCAGTTTAAGTAGGTGGTTTTCAGAAATCTAGTTGAATTCAATGAATCTTTGGCAACACTATTGACTTTGATAACCCACAATTGATGAATGACCACAAATAGCTGAGGAAAACAAAACTGGGCTGCCCATTGCCCAAAAAAGAGAGAGTAGTCGAAGTTTCCAAGGGCATAAACAGGTGGGCATTGCTCAGTGATTTGCTACCCTTTTTCTACTCTTGAAAAAGAGTGCAACTGCCAGAGAAGCAGTTTGCTTCTGATTCCTGGAAAGTATGAGCACTAAAACTTAAAGATCAAGGTGAATGAAATTCGGTGAATGAAAGGTAGGCTTTAAAGAGATTTAGGGAATATTATTACAATAAGATTATTCAGACAAAGGAAGCCTCATCAAGCAAAGGCTGGGCTCAAGTGTAATCTACTTTACAAACAGACACAAAATCAAAGTTCTAATAGTACTGACTTGAGAAAGCAATCTCAAGACGAATTTGTTGAATATTTATTTATGCATATTTGGCATCTTAGAAAAAGAAAAAACCCACCTAGTTGTACATGTGAAATGCCAAAATGCCACATTAATATCAAACTTAGCAGGAAAATTATAACTGAGATCTAGGTTTTCTTTTTCACTATGCCTTTCTTGGACTATCTTGTTCTTGTGTGCAGATAAATCCTGCTTCGTTCCCTGTGTACAGTTCAGTATTTGTTAACAATATATTTTGAGAAAGTAAGACTTGTGTTTTAAAGCATACATGTGAGTCAATTTTGCTTGAAGATGATCATCATCTTTTAACTGAATTTGCAGTCGAGTCGTAGAAAAAACAGTTCTACCATAGATGCTTTGGCTTATGCAAATATCAGAGTAATACCAATAAATGTAATGTCAGATTTCAAGGGAAAGGGCCAAGATCCTTTTACTCTGACTGTTGTGGGAATTATTTCTAGAGCTGGAGATATTTGTGGAGGGTGGTTTGCTTGTTTGATTTTGCTATACATTTGGGTGGAGGGTTTTGGGGGATTTTTTACTATTCTATCAAAATATTAATAGGCTATAAAAAGATTGTCTTAAAACTTTCAGAACTCCAGGGACAATACTTGAAGTTCAACAGATGAAAATGTCATGAAATTCTCAGGACTAAAAGTTACAGATTTTAATGGACACTACATCTTAGCCATTTAGAGTGGTCCAGCCAGCAAGCATTATAATAAAAATCCAAATACCTATGTATGTGCCTGTGTTAAGTCTGTAATGAAGCACATGTGAGTAGTTATCTGTATGAGTCTATGTTACCTACAGTCCATGTTTTCACACGTTTCTTCTAGGGTTAGATCTAACATTTAAACTTGAGAATATAGTATTCAAACTGAAATGCCAAGCATTTTTTTTCCCCAAAACATGTGCTTCTATCCTTTCTTCCATGTAGAACTGAGCCAACTCCCAGGCTGCACAATACGTCTACAGTGATAGTTTTAAGATGTCAGAACTTGTGGTTTACAAATCCAAAAACACTTTCAAACACTAGATGTGGAAAAATCCCAATGTGTCATGCAGAATTTCCCTCTGGCATTAAGACCTGACATAGAACTGAAGCTTGACTTTCCAAAGGAGTAGTAAGTGTTCTCACTCCAGAGGAACCAAAGAGAAGACTTCAGCTAGACACATTTGAGACAGCATGGAGGTGACCTTAGTCTGTTCTAGAAGATTTCTAGCTTGTCTTTGGTTATTTGTGATAGGACCTGAATAAACAACCTCTATAGGAATTAAAACAAACAAACAACCTCCACCTCCCACCTGAACAAAAAACCAAAGTATCATGGAACACTCTCAGAGCATTGTTTCAATACCTTCTAAAATACCTTAAAAATGCTTTTTGAAAGTTCTTTGATATGTACAGAAAGGATAGTGGTATGACAGCTGTATATAAAGATTTTATTTCATTGATTTACAATGATCAGCTTAAACTTCCTATGTTTACTATGACATGTCACATTCAAACCCTTATTTCACATCAATTACACATCTCCATTCACACAAAAATATACTACTACAACAGACTCCTGAAATTATATAGATTGCTTTCAGTGTTCTCAATAGTTCTGATAAGTTAAACAGAAATCACTTGTCATCCAAGAATTGCTTTTTGGACAAATGAGCTATTCAGCTAACTGTTGGGATAAGGAAAGAACAGGAAAAATGGGAAGAGCTGTGCTCAAGAGTCATACAAAATTATCTGGAACATTTTTATTTATTGAGTTGACTCTTCCCAGGTCTAAAGGTTTCTATCAGCTACAGCCAAAGTTGATTAGAATTTTTCTATTATTTCCTGGGTATTAAGGGTAACCAACAATCACCCCCAGCAGAAAGGAAGGTATTATCAGTTGATATTTTCAACCCCATGTAAACTTGCAGAAGTACAGACATTAAATACAATGAGAGATGTGTCTGGTATACTTCCTGGGATATGGGAATATGTCTACTGGCAGAAGCTCTAGAAGGCTAATTTCTGCAAGAGATGGCTTGTATTAATTACAAATTTTGAATTTGTAACAATATTAACTCCATCATTTCTATAAAACAATATTTAATATACAACAAACTTTCACCACATAAACACATTAAAAACACCTTTTTATAGTTTCAAGAATTGATTACAGGTTTCTCATAAAAACATTTTCATAACTAGAATCTTAATACAGAATGATTTTTTTCTATGCCAAAATACATTTAGATGGTAAGTTGTTTGTAGAAAAAGATACAGAGAGAAATGGGGTTTGCTGGCATGTAATCCATCTTAGTTCATTCTTTCATGGTCAACTTTAAAGCAAAGTTAAAAATGTTTGTCATAAAATACTTTGTTTTATCCAGTCTTAACCAGAAAAGAAGAAGGAAGCTAATTGGCTTATTCTGTGTTTCAGTGTCTCTCAGGTGTGCCCAGAACAGCATTTACTACACACTACCTGGACCATAACTACCTGTCGAGGGCTTTTTGAAAGATATAACATTCCCATTAACTTTCAGCTTTAGGTGCCCACAGAATGACGAGTGGATTCACTGTAATAGCTGAATTGCATTTACCAAATGCAACACCAGAAAAAAAAAATCCACATAAAACCACATAGGAAGATTGATCACACATTTTTATTAGAGTCTTTTGAACAATTGCATTATGTTGTTCCTTTATTTAAAAACTCTTGCAAAAAAAGACATTGGAGTGGACTGGTTTCAACCCTGAGCATTAACACTGCATATCAAGTACTGTAGTAAAGAAGCTGGTTAAGTTTGTAGCACTAGCACAAGTCACTGATATTAATCCTCTAGGTGATCAGGTTTTTACAAAAAAAATACATAGTTTTCAATAAATAATGCTTAATTTTACAACTTTGATACAGCAATGTCATACACTGTTTTGACACATACTAAACTCTGCATGCTATATAGTCTACTAGAAGACAAAACTTTGCCATGCATTTTCTTTTTCTAGTGCTAGAAAACACTTTGTCCTCCAGTGCATTGCCTCAAGCAGCCTTACCATCTTCCTTCTCTCACAGCAATAGGCCGTGCACTGGCATGCAAAAACCTCAAGAAAAGGTTTCCCCCCCGACCATCACTCAGACTTCTAAACAAAAGTACTTTTCAGCTTTTCCCCCCAAGACCTGGAGTGGCTATGAAAACTAATTTCATGTGGCCTTGAAAAGTCCTTGAAATTACATATTTTAAAAGTGTCATGCTTGAAAAACTGCTCTAAAACATTCAATTTCCCCCACCTGTGGCCATCATGCAACATCATTGAAATGTTGTAACCATCAAAAGTCCCACATTGGAAAACAGGCCTCCATTTTAAAACAGCCCACCAAAAAATAAAAGGAAATTTAAAAAAAGTATCACAGCATTTATGTAAAGACTCCAAAACGCCAACATATGTACAAGAGCAAAATCAGATACAAATTGTAAATGAACTAACAATGGCATATAACTCTTCTCCCTGGCTTTGCCAGGAGTTGAGGCAAGTTGGTTTTGGAGATAAGCAGGACAATGGAAACGAAAACAAATTGTGACAATGGGAGTTCCTGGATTAATCATTATTACTTGATCAAATTTCTTCAAGCAGTAAATCAATGTCTTGATTTTACTGGAAGTGTGAATTACCAAAATCTAAAGCCCTATTCAATAATTCTAAACCAAACCTTCTTCTGGAGCTTTCACAAGTCTTAGAATTTTGGCACCCTTGTACTTTTTCATCCTGCAAGATTGCACTTCACAGAAAATCCAGATGTAACTAACTACAAAAGAAGAAATTTGATTAATTAATAAGGATTGAAACCTCCATTCTCACACTTCCAGGTTGTTGTTCATCATTGAAAACCATTCACCCCTTCTTATCCATATTGCTTTAGGGGTTTCCTTGTATCTACAGAAGTCATTCCTTTTAAATTGCTGTCAATCACAATTTTTCTAAGAGTTTTTAAAATATTCCTATCTTTGCACTGGCATAAGTATTGGGTTTTCTAAGAGAATCTCACCCCAAAGAAGGTATTACTTTTATACATGAAATATTACGAACTTTTGTTTCCCTTTTTGTAAGTCATTCTACATTTTCTGCACATTTGTGCTTTATATTGAATATAAAAATAGGTCTTTAAAACTCTATTTACTTTAAACTCACTAAAAAACTACTTGCTTGTGAAATTCTCTTACAAATTCACTGCATCCATGTAGAGAAGATAAAACTAATTAGGCAGTTAATTGGTATAGGTAGTGTGCAAAAAAATTTAAAACAAAAACAATCACAGCCTTGGATGTGAGTGAGGGGAAAGGAAATTAATCAAAGAAATACAACTGTATAGTAGGGGAAATGTAAGGCAACTCATTGTATTAAGTTTTCGTTGTTTTTTTTTTTTTCCTGGCCATTCTTACAAATTAAGGTTAGGAGGAACTAAGACACCTATCCTGCCAGCAGCCCTTGAGGCAAAAACTCCCATTAAGCTCAATGAGAATTTTTAAATTTTTTTTTTAACCAGAGCAGGTTTAAGGCCTTACCAGGCAACAACTGTGAAGATGTAAAACAGAATTCATGAACTGTTTTGATTATCAAACACCTAAAACTTATATGGCCCTGACTTTGACCCCACACCAGTTTTCCCCTGGTGTAACAACAGAGTTGCACTTTCCTCAAAAAGGCAGGAGTGAAGGATCATACTGCACGTATGCAAATCACATTCAATAGACTTGAAGTTTCATCTGAATGTCAGTGAATGCCTAAAGAGCATGTAGCACTTAAAGGACGCTTGGAATGAGCCTTTCTACCACATTTGTAAAAGACTGCACTGAAAGAAAGAAAATACCTCTTAATTGTGGTTCTTTTAAAGGGAAGGCAAAAACCAGAGTAAAAACATCAAAAGGGGGAAAATAGTTTGCAAAAACATTCCCTTTAAAGAAAAAGAGAATCAGCATGTTTGATTAGGTTTTACATTGAGTTGACATCCTCACTGTTAGTAAGTAAATTGTCTTTCAACATAGAAAAGCTCATTTTTCTCCCTCCTATCACTGAGTCCTATTACACATAGAGTAGTATTGTACAGAGACAAATGCAAGGAATGTGGGGAAAAAGGCCACAGGAGATACCAGGCCTGCAACAGGACTGCTCTAGCATGTCAACAAAGATTCCTATGTACACAAAAAAAAAAAAAGAGAAACAAAGTATGATTATTACTAATGACAAAAAAGGTAGCTTAGAAGATGCTATTTTTCATGAGTAGAAGATTGTTTCTTACTCTCACTGACATCAGTAGGAGCTTAGGCATTCAACAGCATCAAACTTCAGCCCTAACTGTGCAGTGGCTTAAACAGAACACTACCTAATTTTTGCTTGAACAATATGCAATAATTAAAATAAAAGCAGCTCAAGTGTTTGGCCAAAAAAATTATTTCCCTGCACCATATACCTTCACTTAAAATATTCCTCTGATACAGTACAGTATAATTCCCATTTAGAAGAAAGAAAAATATAGGCTTCTGAGTGGGCATTATATTCTTTGATTAAAGTAGACCTGTTGCTCTTTTAAAATATTGCCTGACTGCTCTTTAATTGTATCATTTAAATCAGCTATCCTTGACTAATATTTTAAATGGTAATTTTAAAAATGGCTTCCAAAAATATATGCAAGTCAAAACTTTTGTAGGCTGAGACACAGACCTTATCATAATGCAAACTAAATGCAGCCTATATTTGACCATAATCATTCATAACCCATTGAACATCTGTAAAGCACAAATGTTTAATGACACTGCCTATTATCACTTTAATAAACAAGGATGCACATCAGAGGAAAGGGACTGAGAGAACAAGTCACCCTACCCTCCTGATAGCTTGAAGAATTACTAAGAGAATTTTGGCTCAGTTTTAAGACTTAGAACCTGATCAACTCACTCCATCACCCTAGCCCAAAATGGGATTTTCGATAGCAGGATAGTGAATGGCTAGGCTAGAGCACTTCAGTGTATCTATTTTCTTTCAGTCTTTTGCCTTAGAAGAGATAAATGTCATTTGTTTTCAATCTGATTTCTAAGTTATTACATGAAGAACACACTAATCATTTGAGACCAAAAACTGAAAATTCAAGAAACTCTGTTTTATTGAGGACTATCCATTGCCAAGGATATCTTGTATATTGTAATTAAGTTTGGTTTAAAACACAGTTTCTCATAAAGAATTATCACAATGCAAGACATAAATTTGAGTTCCCAGATATGCTATATCTCTTTTCTGATAGCAAAGATTTAGGCCAAACAACTTTTATTTAGAATCATGAGTGTTTTATTATTATTATTATTATTAGAAAGAGATCAGATTATATTAATCATTTTACTACCAGTTTAACTAACCTAAAATAAGATATCTCACCACTTAAATGCCTAAGAGTTGTCTTTGATTAAACATAACATGCATGCAGGTTTTAATGTTATGTTTTATTATGCCTTACAAATGTGTATGCAGGATTTTCATTTCAGCAAGTCTGAAAGCCTGTAGCAGTGGTTGCCACCAAAATACCAGCACAGTGAATTGTCCCTGTAAACAGCTGGATCATTAATTAGCAGAGGAAAAAAAAAAAAAAGTAGTAATAATTTACCAATGCCTATCAGATAAAAAAAGTAAACTTCTTGAGAAACAAACTTCCACCTCGTGAGTCTGTTTATTGCCATCAGCAGGTATTTCAGAGCACGCAACTGAAATCCGATNGCGGGGCCGCCCCCGGGAGTCGGGCTCTTTCCCCGCCGCCGGACGGGGGGAAGGCGGCAGAGCCGAAAATACCCGGGGCGAGCCAGCCTGCCACTGCCCGGAGCAACCCGCAGAAAGCAAACCCTGGCCCCGCGGAGCAAAGGCGGTGGGAAAAAGGCGACGAGAGGAGGAAAAAAACCGGCAAAGAAGCAGCCCTGACTCTCCTTCCCCCCTAGCTCTGACCATGCACAACAGCCTACTGCTACCGCTCCTCCGCGGGCCAGGGGTGGCAACACGGCATCTCCAGCGTTACTGCTACAGACACTAATTGCGATACGAGTTTCTATCAGTTCCAGCTGATTTATTAAAATTGTAAAGATACAGACTTTCAGCATTAAA